>JAQQAE010008989.1:4484-14867 GCA_029823295.1 Pseudamia nigra
AATGGCTAAACTAGCTTTTAGACTCTCACCATAGCGGTGGCTAATGGCTAAACTAGCCTTTAGACTCTCACCGTAGCAGTGGCTAATGGCTAAACTAGCTTTTAGACTCTCACCATAGCGGTGGCTAATGGCTAAACTAGCCTTTAGACTCTCACCGTAGCGGTGGCTAAAGGGTAAACTAGCTTTAGCCTCTCACGATAGCTGTGGCTAAAGGCTAAACTAGCTTTAGCCTCTCACTGTAGTGTTGGCTAATGGCTAAAGTAGACCTTAGTCTCTTACTGCAGCAGTGGCTAGAGGTTAAGCTAGCTTTGAACTCTCACTGTAGCAGTGGCTAAAGTCTGAGCTAGCTTTTAGCATGTCACTGTTAACAAAAAAAAAAAAAACATAGAACCTCATGAAACTCCTCCTCTCCCCTGGAAACTCCGCATCAGGCAAATCCACTCGTTTCAGGAAGAGGGCTCATGTTTTCATTCGGATTATTTTTAAGTTACGCTGGGTGCGAACCTAGCTCAACTTTGAAATTAAATTGCTGCTCGTCACGGGCACTTTAACGTGACAATGACGTCATCTCCTACGTTGTTGTGTTGTAGCGCTGCGTTTGTCTCCGTCACGGGCTAACTCGGTGTTCGTCCGCTCCAAACGGGCCAACCTGTTCCTGGTGGAGGAGCTCCTTCAGGGAAACCTGGAGCGGGAATGCTACGAGGAAGTGTGCAACTACGAGGAGGCTCGGGAATACTTCGAAGACGACCATCAGACGGTCAGGAGCAACTACGACGAATTTAGCTCCACAGGAAACAAATTCCAGGCTCTTTTTATGACTTTGTGCTGATTCTGAATTTGATGCCGGTGTGACGTGGTTGAAACCTCCAGATATTACGCCAAGTACGACGACTCTTTTCTATTGTCTCTCCTCGGTCCACTAACAGAGGCAGATGGCCGCCTACCCTGAGCCGCAGCTTCTGCTACAGCAGTGGCTAAAGGCTAAGCTAGTTTTAGCGTCTCACTGCAGCGGTGGCTAAAGGCTAAGCTAGTTTTAGCCTCTCACTGCAGCTGTGGCTAAAGGCTAAGTTTTTCCGTTAGCGGAAGTTTTTTGTCAAATTCAAGATGAGCGTTTAATTTTCTCGAGTGGTTTTTACGCGGGTAAAAATTAAACGGCGCGGTCATCGGCCTGGTGGCGTCGTCGTGCGTAGCGCCGACCACGTCCTCCAGGGACCCGATGAATTTTGTGAATTTGTTGATTGCTTTGCGAGTTTGGTTCATTTTTGTACATTTTTTCTAATTTTGAAATTACATTCTTATTTTACCAGTTTTTATTTTTTTGCTCATATTCATTTTTTGATAGAACTTGATCATCTTAATGATTTATGGTCATGTTATTGATCGTCTCGTCAATCCGTTGCTTATTCAATTGAGATTTTTTTACTTTTATTCTGGAATTTGTCGTGGTTAATTCTGTGCATTTTTTGGGGTTTTTGTGGCTAAGTGTTTGAATTTTTTATCTTCTTTTTTTAAACACTTTGTGGATTATTTTTCCGTTGTTT
This sequence comes from Pseudamia nigra, assembly GCA_029823295.1. Taxonomy (NCBI): domain Eukaryota; kingdom Metazoa; phylum Chordata; class Actinopteri; order Kurtiformes; family Apogonidae; genus Pseudamia; species Pseudamia nigra. The sequence goes on from JAQQAE010008989.1 coordinate 6,026, forward strand.
CCAGACGTCTGCTTGACCCGCACTCAACTGTTTTCAAACATGTCATTGGCATCGAATTCAAAACGTTCCAGTAATTTTCAAAAAAATGTGACATTTGACGTGTTTTCATTTAAACAGTAGATTTTTCTTAATGTAACATTGCTTGTACTGTCTTTGTACAGTGGTGCATCGCATTCACGGAAGAAAAATATTTTTAGACTCCGAATCTCATAATTACAAGATCTTTTGACATTATTATGCGACACGCAAGTCGTAACTACGATTTACGGACCCTTAAATCGTAATTACAAGACCCGTAAGTTGTAATTACAAGACCCGTAAGTCGTAATTACAATTTACGGACCCTCAAATCATAATTACGAGACCCGTAAATTGTAATTACGAGACCCCTAAGTCGTAATTACGATTTACGGACCCTCAAATCGTAATTACGAGACACGTAAGTCGTAATTACAATTTACGGACCCTCAAATCGTAATTACGAGACACGTAAATTGTAATTACAAGGCACGTAAATTGTAATTACGAGGCACGTAAGTCATAATTATAAGACCCGCAAGACGTAATCATGAGACATGTAAGTTGTAATTACGAGACTCGCAAATCATAATTACAAGACCCATAAATTGTAATTACGAGACCCGTAAGTTGTAATAATGAAACCCACCATTCGTAATTACGAGACCTGTAAATTGTAATTACAGCGTCCATAAGTCATAATTACAAGATTTTAAGGTGTAGTTCTGAGATCTAAGTCGTAATTACAAGACCCATAAGTCATAATTATGAGGTCCATAAGTCGTAGTTACGATAGCGCGTCTCATTTTTTTGTTTGATGAATGCAATGCGCTTTTGTATCTTTGTCATTTAAAGTATTGTAATTCTTTTGTGATGATTTAATGTCGTTAACGTCGGTTTGCGGTTCTTTTTTCGCAGATCGCCTTCTGGACGATCTACTACGGTGAGATACTCAACGTCTTAAACACTCCGGTCGTCGTCATCCTTCTTTTATCGCCGTTTGACCCGTTGCGATGTTTTCGATGGTTGATTTGTGGGGGTTGTTTCTGGCAGATGGGGACCAGTGTCAGTCGGGTCCTTGTCTCCACGGGGGGAACTGTACCGACATCGTGGGCGGGTTCCGATGCTCCTGCCCCGAACCCCACTTTGGACCCGTCTGCGAACTGGGACCGTCAGCTGATGTGGAGGTCGGCGTGGGACCGCCCACTGCAGCGCACACTGGACCAGGTTAGGACCCAGCTGGAAATTGAGACGGTTTTTATTCGTGTTGACATGAATAAATTTGTTAATTTCTCGGTCGTGCTGATGACAAACATGTCCGTCCTTATACATCTTGTTATTTTCATTTGAATGGTAAAAACATGAAGATGTGATATCCAGCTGTCCATCATCTTCCACTTATCCTGGTCAGGGTCTCGGGGGCAGAGAAGCCCAGACTTCCCTGTCCCCAGCCACCTCCTCCAACTCCTCTGGGGGGACCCCCAGGTGTTGCAAGGCTTGGGCCTCCTCCCAGTTGGGGCTAGTTTTGGCAACTGGGGATCGGACCACCCAGACCCCCACCCAAACCACACAGCACCAGACCCTGAAGACCCTTCCTGCAGGTGGTGGGTCCACGGGAAGACATAGCCATAAGGGTCTGAATCAGTCTGAGTCTGACCTTTGACCGAGGACCAGTTTGTGTTGGGAGACCCTACCAGGGGAGAATGACCCCCAGGGATCCGTCAGGTAAACAAACCCTCCACCAGGATAAGGCGACGATTCAAGGAAATGAAAATGTGATATTACATTGACATTAAAACTTGTGAATTGTACCTTTAAAGGCCCATTTACGCTATACGCTAAGTGTGTCGTGAAGCAAATGTCGCTGCCTTCATGTCCCAATTCGTACTTTCCGTGGTCGTGGGTGTACACAACACGTCCACTAGAGGATAGTGTGGAGCTACGTTGGATTCACAGTGTTGCCCCCAGTAACGAATTTAGTCCGTTCAGGCGTCATGTTCATTGGGCGAAAAATTCATTAAGCGGGTGCGGTTTTTCCACAGGATACACGTAAAACCAATTAATCTGTTCTGAGACCCAAGAAAACTCACATAAACAGTATGTAAACACTTGTACGGCAACATTTATTATTATTATTATTACTACATGAAAAAGGAAGTTATGTTAATTATCTGAAAAGGCGTGAAATTAGTTGTAAAAATGACACTTAGCGGAGGATGAGGAGGGCTATTGGTTGCTCTTTTTTCTGGACTTTTTGAGTCTGGCTCAGGAGACCCCTAACCCGAACCCTGACCCTAACCCTAACCCCTTCAGCTGCGCATCCATTGTGTACACTCGGGACTAGCTGCTAGCTCTCAGCCGCACTGAAAGTGAGAGTACGAAGCGCACGCTCTCATTTCCGGTTTGTAACACTTTTTTTTTTTTTTCCACTAGACGGGACAAAATTTTGGCTGATTTTTTCTTCGTTACCCGAAAATTTTGTTGGCAGAAGTGTTCGTTACCCAGGGTTAGGGGTACTCCCTGTGGTGCTGGGGTTTGATTGACATGTTGCTATGGTAACTAGTCGGACCTTCATATCTTCGATTTATTCAATATGTTCATCGTTTTACTCAGTCGTGGTAAATGTTTGTCATATGATTTTGTTTAACACTGTCTGGTGACGTTTTAGCGTCTGTAGGCTAACAGCTAGTTAGCTTTCACACTGACGCGGTTCGTCCAAATATGGTCGCATCCTGTTTTTGGCTCCAGGATGACACTAATATATACAGTCTATGGCACAGACTGTCCTCAAAAAGTGTAGTCATTCCTGCTAGTCTTTGGGTGTTTCCGTTGCGTTGCAGAGGCGGTGGCGTGTCCGACTGAAGGTGCCACAGCGTGTCAGCAGCTCTGCACAGTCTCCGCCCACTCCTTCACCTGCTCCTGCCTGCCGGGATTCGGACTACAGACCGACGGACGCAGCTGCGCACCTCAAGGTCTGACGCCAACCAAAGCCAGCCGTTACTCATGAAACCGGGTCCAGAGAGTCGTGACGGCTCCAACCCTAGTCTGGTGTCCGGGTCAATTCGACCCTTTGTCATATGTGTGTCCAGAGAAGCTGTGTGGTGTGGTAAAAGGAAGTACAAGTACTCAGAAAACAAAGTACTTGAGGTAGTGAGTAACTTTGTGTCACAGAACAGATTCATTTCAGCTTTTTTGGGTGATTTGTTCAATTTTGTGATTTATTTTATTCATTTATTTTTAAACCTTGTTTTGCTTCATTTCTTCATATTGTTCATTTTTAATCGCTTACTTTGTCATTTTGTTGCTTATTTTGTTCATTTCTTGGTTATTTTTGTTCATCTTGTTTTTTGTTTCGTGGACAGTTTTGTTTCTCTTTGTTCAGTTTTGTTGACATTGAGGATTATTTTGCTTCATTTTCTGAATAATTGTTCATTTTCTTGATTATTTTTGTTCAGTATGAAGATCATTTTCATCCTTTTTTTCTTCAATGTTCATTGTTTTCATTTTTAAGTATTTTGTTCCTTTTTTTCTCTTCACAAATGTATGGGGTCAATTTGACCTGAACCCCAGACGAGGGTTAAAGGTTGATTTGACCCGGTGTCCGTCTCGTGTTCCCAGTGGAGTTTCCATGTGGACGAGTCTCTGACGACGTCGACGTGAGCTCATCGTCATGTGGTGGCGGGGCGTGTCCGTGGCAGGTGAGACCCTGCCCGAGGTACCGCCTGCTCACACGTCACCTCTTCATGTGGTCGGCGTCTCCGACGAGTCACAGGGGTTCATTATGTTGTCGTTTTCGCCTGCAGGTGTTGCTGCTGAACCACAAGGGGGCGGAGCTCTGTGCAGGTGTGCTTCTGGGCCGTCGCGCCATCCTGACGTCAGCTCGCTGCCTCGTCACCAACGTCACCGCGTCCGACGTGTTCGTGCGATTCAGTAAGAACATTCATACGATTCACCGACAACGTACGTACGATTCACCGACAACGTACGTACGATTCAGGAAGAACATTAATACGATTCACCGACAACGTACGTACGATTCAGGAAGAACATTCATACGATTCACCGACAACGTACGTACGATTCACTGACAACGTCCGTACGATTCAGTAAGAACGTTAATACGATTCACCGACAACGTCCGTACGATTCACCGACAACGTCCGTACGATTCAGTAAGAACATTAATACGATTCACCGACAACGTCCGTACGATTCACCGACAACGTCCGTACGATTCATTAAGAACATTAATACGATTCACCGACAACGTCCGTACGATTCACTGACAACGTCCGTACGATTCAGTAAGAACATTAATACGATTCACCGACAACGTCCGTACGATTCAGTAAGAACATTAATACGATTCACCGACAACGTCCATACGATTCAGTAAGAACATTAATACGATTCACCGACAACGTCCGTACGATTCACCGACAACGTCCATACGATTCAGTAAGAACATTAATATGATTCACCGACAACGTCCGTACGATTCAGTAAGAACATTCATACGATTCACTGAGAACATTAACATGATTCAACCACACGTTGGACTTAAGACGTGAATGAGTTCACGCCCTCGGTTCTTCTTCAAGGACACGTCCTCAGGAATCCGTCTTTCCTCGGCAACCGCGGCGTGTTTTCCGTTTCCTCGGGAACCACGCGTTGGTCACTTCCAACACAACAGGGCGTCTGCCGATTCCTCGGTAGCCGCGGGGCGTTTGTCATTTCCTAAGGTGTGTTTGCCATTTCCTCAGTAATGGCCATGTGTTTGTCATTTCCTTGGTAACCGCAGTGCCTTTTCCATTTCCTCGGTAACTGTGGTGTGTTTGTTATTTCCTCGGTAACAGCTCTGCATTTGTCATTTCCTCAGTAACCACAGTGTGTTTGTCGTTTCCTAGGTGACCACAGGTACGCCTTCCCTGTCCGTTCGATCCACATCCATGACCGCTTCAAGCTTCAACACCATGACTACGACCTCGCCCTCCTCCAACTCCTCCACCCTGTTAAGTTAAGCCCCGCCCTCGTCCACCTGTGTCTGCCCACCAAGGACTTCAGCGAGAACATCCTGATTCATTCTGGGAGAGCCGGCATCACCCAGAACCAGGACCTGGTGTACGTCACGCTGGACGAGTGTCGTCGTGACCTCAACGTCTCGCATCCGCTCAGCAACAAAATGTTCTGCATGAGGAACCGGAACCAGGACAGAACAACGACCTGGCCACACAAGGGGGGTCAGGACCAAGCGAGGTCAGACGGAGGCCAGAACGACCGCCAGAATCCAACCCGAATCGGTCCGAGCAGCGATGTTCAGAATCCAACCCAAACCGGTCCAAACGGAGCCCGGGGGTAGGCTTGTTGTCATAATGTTCTGAACTTCAACTGCCGCTAGCAGCTAACGTGACTGGCTATTGATTATTAGTCGATTATTTCACCCCGTTTTGTATTTTTATGTCACTACGTTGTCATGTTGAGTCGTTCGCATCATTTGGTTTTTTACTTTTATTTCCCAGCTCCAACCGGAACCTCCATCCAACCCAAACTGGTGCCGACGCAGCCCCAACACTGAACCCGGGACCCTCTGCCGACGGTCCAAAGTTCAAGTTTGGCGACCGGCTCGGGTCTCCAGGGTCAGAGGTCAACGGGGGGGGATGCGGGGGGGTTCTACTACCGGGAACGCCAGTCGCCACGGCGGAACAGGGCACCGTGTACTTGACCGGGCTGCTGATCTCCACACCCGGACGTTGCGGAGATGACGACGGTGTGGTGTTCACCAAACTGTCCCGACACCTGAACTGGATCAAACAGGGGCTGCAGGACGCCCAGGACCACATGACCCCCCAGGAAACCGTGACCCCGCAGGTCAGCGGGTTCCCCGAGGCTCACTGACAGGAAGTGACAACACGGCTAGTTTTCTGTTTGTTTTTACCCCTTGTGTCTGTGTTTATGTTGGTTTATTTAGTTTTAATGGTTCCTGTATTTAGGTTTTTTAATTTTCAGTGAGTTTTGTGTTGGTTTAAGCCTTTTAATTTTGTTGGTTGTTGATGTTATTTTGCGACTGAAAGTTTTGTACCGATATAAATGTTCATAAAAATCTCATTTCAACACCTTGAATCTTACATTTATTCAATAATTACAACAAACAGGCTGTGAAAAAAATAAAAGAATCTACAAAAATGTTTGATTTCTGACTTTTCCGCAACATTCAGAGTGGTGTTTTTAAACTAAGGGACAGGAGCTACGTTACCCATAATGCACGTGACCTCAGGACTCAATAAACAGGACCACGCTGAAGCAAACAGCTTTGGTTTTATTCGACACTACAGACAGTTTCAAGTACAAAACAGAAACACTGGAAACAAGGAGGGGACTGTGGGTAATGTAGTCTACGAGATGGAGGACAGAGGAGGGAAAGGGTTCTGTTTACTGACCACCAGCTTCTGGTGCTGATGGGAGATGTAGCCTTTAATGTGGCCCTGGAAGGAAAACCACACGACTGAAATTAATCCAAATCAATAAGAACCGAGTCACAGTAACAATGAAAATGAACTCAAACCAAACGTTAAAATATAAGCAACAAAAATTCACCCCAAAAAAACGTAAACAAACATACTGACCATGTAGATGAGGTTCGCCAGGAGACACTGCACCTCGTCGATGTCCACGTCGTCCACCTGCATCATCTGCAGAGACACCAGGAAGGCGTCCAGAGGCAGCTGGTGGGTCTTCAGCAGCAGGTACCTGAACGCACCGCGCACACCGCCATTACAAGGTACACACACTACACTACACACCGCCATTACAGCGTACACACACACACACACACACTACACACATTCATTTTACACACTAGTCAACATTACTTGACCTTTACTTTGCACTTACTTTACAACCACTTTACATCTACCAGACAACTAGTTAAAGTAAGTGTAAAGTAAATGTAAAGTGGGTGTAAAGTAAATGTCAAGTAGGTCGAAGGAAAGTGTGAAGTACGAGGGTGTAAGGAATGTGTAAAGCAACAGTAAAGTGGCCTTTGAGTGTGAAGCAAATGTAGAGTAAATGTAAAGCTGCTGTAAACAAAGTGTAAAGTACACTTAAAACGTGTGATTATTTTCAGTCAAGAAAACTGTTAATGGCATAAAAGAGACAAAAGGCCACAACAAGATTAAAATGGCCATAAAATGCTAAACGATGGAAGCGGTGTAGAAGCACAAATCCCACTCACACTTTCTTGAAGAGGTTCCTGTAGGTGATGATCTTCAGCTTCTCCAGGATGAGGAAGATGCCACAGCGGATGAAGAAGGTCTCGTGTCTGCACAGAGCTTCGTTGAGCAGCAGCAGGTTCCCCTCGCTGACAGAAACACAACACGTACCCGTCAGAACCCCCCCGTGATGCCCCCCCGATGACCCGCCGTCCCCTCCGCCGTTACCTCACGGCCTTGGTGACGTCGGCGAACTGCATGAGGTCGTACTTCTTCAGGAGCTGGTGAGTTGGCATGTGGCCCTGAGAACAAAGTGGACGTAAAGGAAGTGTAAAGTAGATGTAAAGTGGTTGTAAAGGAAGTTCTTAAAGCAAAGTGGATGTGAGGTTGAAGTACGTGTATAGAAACTTGGTGTAAAGTGGTGATTCAGCTTGTAAACTGGGCGTAAACTGGCGGGTTTGCTCACCAGCAGCATCTTGACCGGCAGCAGGTAGATGAGGATCATCCGCTTGTTCTTCTGGCTCGATCGGTAGCAGTGATGGAAGGAGTAGGACAGATATTCCTCCGCTGAAACGCACACATTTCATTTCCGTCAGCTTCACGTTTTAGCGTCACACCTGAGTGTGTCGTGCGCCGTGTCGTCACCTGTCTTGAAGTCGCTGTCGAACATGGCTTTTCGTCCCACGTAGTATTTGTAGGTGACCTTCTGGGCGGGGCTGTAGTCGTTCTTCAGGTTGGAGCTGTCGATGGCTCTGATCAGAGGTTTGCACAGGTGGAGTTTACTGATCTGAAACGAAGCACCGGCACAAGCCAACACATCAGGACCGGCGGCAGCGCCCCCCGGTGGACGGTTAGCCAGGTGTCTGTGGAAATCGCACCTTGAAGTAGATCTTGAAGAGCTGGTTACTCAGAAACATCATCCCCCATTTCTTCGAGTCCTCGATTCCTGCGCGACTGAAAAACACAACATGTCGTGATGACGCATTTCTATTGTTTCAGTGTTTCTACTGGGTTTTTCTATTTTGTCTGATTTATTAACACATATATTTTGGTGTATTTGTCACTGGCGCAGACTCTGAAACAGCCCATCACCTTCTCCAGCATCTCGCCCAGTTGACCTTTGTATTTTTTGGTATTTTTGTATTTATTTTTTGGTATATTTTTGTATATATTTTGGTACAGTGGAACCTCTGATAACGACCGCTTCTGACAACGTAAACTTCGGACACTGACGAAAAAAACTATTAAAAAATTTAACCTGATAACAACGAATTATGCGGACGACTGAAGACTGACGTGTCGACACCCGGGTGGCGTCTGCGTCCCTTCCGGGTCTCATCCTGAACGACCCGGAGGTGACGTTCTCAGTGAATGTAAACATGGTGGTGGTTCTGATGGTGTGTCCGGGTCCTGCAGCTGAGTGTCAACGCAAACTGAACCTTTTTTCATTTAAATACTGCTTCATTTTGTGTTTTTCATCATGGGACCTGAGAAGAATGATAGTGTGGACGAGAAGACGCGTAATACGATCTCGCTGCGTGTGAAATGCGAGATGATACAAAAACATTGTGGTGGCGTTGGAGTGACCGACCTGGTGAAACAGAACAACCTCAGCT
>JAQQAE010008990.1:0-14867 GCA_029823295.1 Pseudamia nigra
CTTTGAGTCCATCTCATGAAAAATGGGATCAAAAACAAAAGTGTTGCGTTTATATTTTTGTTGAGTGTACATACAAAATGCAGAAAATAATCTAACCAATGAATAAAAATGAACACAGTAACCAAGAAAATGAACAAAATAAACAAACTAATTAAGAAAACACAAAATGAACACAAAAATGAGGAAAATGAGGACGAACAAACAAGACTGGACAAAATAATGAAGAGAGCAAAAAAATCATCAAGAAAATTATCTGATAAATAAAATGAGCAAAAATAAGCAAATAAATGATCAACAAAAAATGAACAAAATAAGTAACAAAGTGAAGAAAATAATCAAGAAAATGAACAAAATTAACAAGTGAATGAAAGGAAATAAGTGAGAAAATGAACTTAAAACAGAAAAAAATAAAGAAGGAAATGAATGAAATGACCAACGTGAACTAAAAATAAAATTTTACTGGACATTTTTATGGACAGGATTTACTGGACATTTTTTATGGATTTATTGGACATTTTCTATGCTAAATTAATCTGCATATAATAACATTGTAATGTACTGTATACTGAAATGTAACATAATATATAAGCATGAAGATTTACCTTATTTTATTTTAAAGTAGTAAATCAAAATGAACAAAATCTTCTAAAAATCAGCATAACAAAACTGTTTCCATACTCCTAGAGTTTTGGGAACTAAAAGACAATGCTTACATTTACTTCAATAAATTCTGAAAGCAGTACTTTTCCTTAAGTGAGGACTCTGAAGACTAGCAGCATTTCACACATGAAAATAAAGAATTAAATGGGGGGATGTTGTGGTATTGTCAGCCTCAGGCCTCCGGGGCATGTCGAGTCACATCAGTCTCATTGTACAGACGGAAGTGTCACATGTTTTAACATACACATCAAGAAAAAAAAAAAAAGAAAAAAGAATAACCCCAAGAATGTCTCTCCGTCATCACATCACCTGTCTATTTCTGTATAAACCTGACTTATGAAAGGGAGTAGTGTTCCTTCAAGAAACACATTCAGGTGCAGGTGCAGCGGCTTTTTACTAAAAACCAGGATTTATCTATAAAGAATACCATAACCAGAGGTGGGTAGTACTCAAGTATATTTACTCCTTTTCTTGTACTCGAGTGGGTTTTCCCATAAAATGTACTTCTGAAAGTAGTTGTTTTATTGAATACTTTTTATTTGTACTCAGTTATGTTTATGGCTAGTTAAATATTGAGTAGAAAAAGGTAGCTATTAAAAAAATGAAAAAAATGAAATAAATAAAAAACTGTGCATACTAATGCAAATGATCAAAATAAAGTGAACATTAAAATGAGCAAAAATGCACAAAAATCATTACAGAAAGCTACAAAATGAACAAAATGAGCAAAAAAAACTGAACAAAAGAATCAAGGAAATGAAAAAGCGGAGCAAGGCAGCCAAGTAAGCTGTAAAATTAAGTACAAATAAACAAAATGAGCAAAAAGTCAACAACAGAAGCAGTGATATGAACAAAAATGATGAAAATAATCAAAATGGATTAAAAAAAATTTATAAAAAAAACAAAATAACCAACAAAATAAGTAAAAGTGAATATGTTTAGAAACAACTTTGGGGGAAAAAAAAAATCACACAAAACAAGATACAGTAAAAACAAAACAAGCAGCAAAACTCACTAAAACAAACATCAAAATAATGATGGAAATGAATAAAAATAACCAAAATTAATTTGAATGCAGTATACCAGGTTTGAATAAATTACCTGTTATGAAGTTTCTACTTGAGTAGGTTTGTCATGAAGTGCTTTTTCACTCTCACTCAAGTACTTGTTTTTATGAGTACTTCTACGTCTGCATGAGTCACTAGAATTATAAAGCAACAATACTCTTACTTGAGTACCTTCTCTGTGTACTCTGCACACCTGTGGTCAAAACTACCGTAGCAATGGAAATAAAGAACTTAATCCAGTTTCACCTGTTTGTATGAATGTATGCCATTTACTGCAGCAGAGAGGGGGCTGCATATAACACTGAAAGGTGGCACTTAGTGTTTCCCATCTCTATGTGAATGAAATGATTGTAATAGACACCTCAAGCTAATAGCCAGTGATCTTTATGATACATGCTTCATGTAGCGTCTTTGAAACACTCGGTCAGATAGAACACTGTAAACTCTTCCATAAGAAAACTGGTGGGTTAATAGTTTCTTGGGTACCATAAGGATACTAGTTTATACCCTGTGATCATTATCTATCCATATTAGTTCACACATGCATTGTCACTCTCACACTGTATGACTTACCCTCTCCCTTTCAACAGATGTGGAGCAGCCCCAGTCAAGGGCTTTCTGTGCTCAACATTATTCTTGCTGTAAGGCAAGCTATTTACATTCAGTAGAAAGAAAGCACAAAGAAAAAAGAAACAACGCAACTGTTCACACACAGACACACACCCACACCCACTCACACACACTCTCACTTACACACGCACAAACTTTTGGGAGATAAAGGGGAGAAGATAAAGACAGTGTGGTTCACAGAGTCTACAGGGTACAGGGCCTTTAGGGAGTGTGGCGAGTTGAAAAGACGTAGTTTAAAATCCAGGACACCCATTGTTGTGGCTTTACTCACTTTTTGGTGGAGTACGGGTTCCCTGATGTTGGCATGGAGTGGGAGAATGAGTATTCGTTGGTGAGATTCACCGGTCTTGGTGGCCTGTTAGGAAGCAAATATTATTTTTATCATGGAATCACCATAATTCACTATATACCTTAAATAGCCAGATGGGGTGAGTTTACATAGGCATCATTTCTAGTCCATAAAATGTCCTTTGTCATGATATTAAGTCACCTGTGCTTTGGCCTCTACACTTTATACATACATTAACACAAATCAGCCAGAAATGACAGTGAAGAAATGTCCACCCTGTCTCTTCTCCGTTATAATCTGTTGTAAATGACTTGGCATGTCTTTTAGAACACATAGAAACACATGCAAACATAGGGGTATGATTTAACCAGTGGCTGTTACAGGTACATACATCTGGATTTATATGGATCACTACACAAATCAAAACAGGGTGTCACACAACCAGAGGTGGGTGGCGTAAACAACAACAGTACTCAAGTAAAAGTATTTATAACTATAGTGGCTCAAGTAGAAGTATTCATAAAAACAAGCAGGTAAGACTAAAGTAGTAACTTCACAACATGGACAGTAACTTATTCCAACCTAGAATATTGACTTCAAACAGGTATTTTGTTAATTTTTATCAATTTTAATGATTACTTTGATTTTTTTGTTGATTTTTGTTGCTTAATTTGTTCATTTTTACAGATTTTGTAGCTTCTTTGGTTTCTTGTATGCTTTTGTTTTCCTTTGTTCAAGTGTTTCTTCTTTTTTGTTGACTTTTTGTTCAATTTCTCGATTATATTGTTCATTTTTTGCTTATTTACTTGATTGTTTTCTTCTTTTTTGCTCATTTGTACTTAATTTAGTTAATTTTACAATTTACTTGACAGCTTTGTTCAGTTTCATTAATTTCCTTGAGTTTTTTGTTATTTTTTGTTAATTTTGTTGCTTTTTGGGATTATTTTTGTATATATTTACTCATTTTGATGTTCAGTTCATTCATTTTGATAACATGATTGATTGTCTTGCTCACGTCTTAATTTATGTATTTGTTTATTTACTTCAACCTTATTTTACTCCTAGTCAATGCAACAGAGTAGAAGTACATTTGTTTACCATAAATGTAACTAAAAGTAAAAAATATTCTATACAACAAGAACACTGAGAAGTACATTCTACGGGAAGAACTACTCAAGTACATGTTGAGTACTACCCACCTCTGCACACAACACAATATGAGGAAATTTCACAAACTGTGGGGGACAAGATTTCATCTCATATTAAAACAGAATAATGCACCAAGGGTCAATATGATACCTTGGTATTTCTAATGTTAAAAGATTTATGTGTATTTTTTTCCATTATTTAGCAGATTTTGTCTTGCTTTATGATCTATAAATGACCATTCTAGTATGACCTAGTGAACATGTACAATACTATATAATCAGTTACTCTATATATGTTATGGTCAACAATGAAAACATGCACACATGAAGATATGGATTCACAAATTCAAAAGCACATTCAGAACATGACAGTAACTGTCAATAATGTAGAGGTGATGGGAATACATGATTCTATATGATTAGCACAATAAGTACAAAGGTCAATTCTAGTAGAGTGAACAAAGACATATTTTGGTTAAAAGGATAAGTAAGCAAATTACACTCACCACGTATCTCTATTTCAGGAAAGTAAAAACAAGAAAAGGAATGAAAATACTTTATTACAACAGTCAGCACAGCAGTTTTGAAAAATGCATTTATGTTAAATTAAAGGAAATAAACACGAGCCCAAGTGATTGATAAAATTTCTTACATTTAAAATTGTAAATGACCCTTGAAATGAAAGATTGCTGTTATTCTTATGTGCGTATGAGTATTAGCAGCTCAGCTGGTATAACACCGAGTCTGTAGGTCATTGTCTGCTTATTTATAAGGCCTTACCAGCAGCAGTCACAGCAGTCAAGCAAAGGAAAATGCAGCTGTAAATTACAATCATTCCCAAGGCTGTAATTAAGCTTTATTGATCAGCTGCCTCAAGTGATTGACTCGAGTCACTTCAGACTTCAACAACACCAACAGGATAATAATCAGCCCATCATTTCATTTCAAATCTGAAATGGAAATTAGTGGCATGGAAATAACCAGCTTGTCAGTCTATGTGCTGCATAACTGGACTCTCTTATCTCTTTATACTGTATAAAACAGACACAAGATGCACTTACACAATATGAGCTAGGTTGAGAGGTTTCTCTGGCATTTCAGGAAACATAGGGTGAAGAGGCTCTCTGCTGGATGCACAGCTCAGTGACTTACTGAGGGCATGGGATAACTTCTTAGCAGGGGATTTCTGGTGGAAACACATAAGGGAGGTACTGAGCACATAAAAGGTCAGTTCTGTTCAAAAACGGTTTGCATCATCATCATTCTACGGTATGTGCACCAGGGATACAGCATCCATGCACTACGGTGTTGCAGCACAACAAAAATAGCCACAATGACTGGTCCAGTGCAGACACACCTCCCTCAGTCCACCCCTCTCCTCCCTGCTCCCTCTCTTACCCATGACGTATACTCCTTCATTTGGTGCTGGTTGCTATGGGAACCGCTGGCATGCCCCCTCCAGAAGCAGTCCTGACAGAGCTGGTAATTATGACATTGCTGGCAGCGGTAGCGGAAGCCCATCATACTCTCAGTATGGCAGTAGGAACACTCGACCGGGTGAAAGACTGCAGGGAGGAAAGGAGGGGTCAGACACACATGCACACAAACAGATGTGACTGCAAACCCATGACAGTGTGGACAGGATTAATTTTCACTAATTTGAGGACAGATGTGTGAGGATCCTGATTCTGTTTTGATCACAATCATTTAAAAAATATTAACAGCTTACTCTATATATGAGCATGTTTCTTCCGCTCACATGGAGGAGGCTGCTGTCGTTGAGTGCATCGCAAATACGCACACACACATGCAGTCATGCACAGGGTGTAAGGTCCCTATGGGTCATCTTAGCTGGAGGTGTGTGTTTGTGTTTCTGTGGACTAAATGTGTGTGGTGACTCAGGATTATGATGCAAAGCTGAACTTTACATCCTCCCAGCCTGCAAGCGTTCCTGTTTATAAATGTTCTACATGGCATCGTACCGTTCTCTACGTTGGCGAGTCGATGCATGAGTGGTAACCACACCAGACATTGAGGGGGCGGGTCTGACATCAACGTATCGAGGAATGTGTTGAGGGAGACCTTTTTCTGAAGGAGAAAATGAGCATGACAGTTAAAAACTCAAAGGAGGCGTAGTTATGTTATATTATGTGGTTAATGGAGCCTCACCTGCTGTGGAAAGCAGGTTCTTGCAGCTTGTTCAGTGTAACCAAAAGATGGTCCTTCAAAAACAGCCATGGGTAATTTAAGGACCTCCCTCAGAAACTGGTCAAACTGTGAGTACACCATTATTCCAGCAGAATCAGATATCTGTGAAAAAATATCTGGGAACAATGCGGGGAGACGTTAACAAATGAACTAATTGTCAGTTGCCTCCACAGTCGACTAATTACAGTATAACACAATACAATTATCCCACTTGTGAAAACAAAGCAAAGTAAAGCAGTTATTCATATCAATTGTTGTAATACACTTGCAACATAGCCCTCCTTTTGTTCTTCACAGGCGCTGCAACTGCTCCAACAGATTTTGTAGATTATGTAATAAAGCTGATCTTTCAGATAATGACTAATGACTTCTCCCAGCTATGAAGAGCCAGACCATAACTGTGTCTCCTTGTAGGAATAATAGCCTAAGCAGACACAAATCTTGGAAAATAAACAAATAAGCAAATAAATAAAAGATAACACAAAGCAGTACATTACTTAGACTAGAGCTGTGTGAACTTTACAAACACAATTAGCTGATTTATTGCAGATAAAATGGATGATTTGCATTGCATTTTTCACAATTAAAAGTAAAATAAAGATTTTCTGTGTTGCTTACATCTTAATTTGTCCAGGATTTTCCCTCCACAGATGGTTGCTAGGGTCATCTTCACAACAAAGACAGATATCTTGCCATGGCCCTCCCTAAAAGGAATAAAATATGGCCACAGATTATTTTAAAAGTCCTATATTGTGAAAATCCATCTTTTTACCTCTGCCCAGGAGGTTATGTTTGTGTCAGTGTTAGTCTATTTATCTGTTTGTTTGTTGACAACATAACTCGATTTGGATGAAATTTTCAGAATAGGTCAGAAATGGCACAAGGATCAATCGATTATATTGTGGGAGTGATCTAGGTCATCATCTGGGTCTAGAGGATTTTTGAAGGATTCTTTACCATTGAGAGATAGGGTCAAATTCAAATTTGTCCTTGTAACGCCACAAATAACAACCAGAAAATTCAGCTGTAACAAATTCTATCAAAGCACAAAGTTTGATCCAGATGTGGACAATATTCCAGATATAGTGAACCAGAATGATGGTACTGTACTTGAGGAGTTAAGGAAAAATAGTTACTCTAAGGTAGCAAATAAAGCTATAGACACGCAACTGACACCAAATTGTCACAGGAACTGTGCTGATTCAGTAATGTGACATATCTTCAACATTTACGGAGTGAGATCCAGAAGAAAACCACCATAATGGAAACAGTATTTTTCGTGAATAACTATTGAACTACTAATGATGTGTATGTGATTCCAAATGCAAATGGTAGGTTTTCATGGTCATAAAATCCAACAATGTGGATCAAATAAGACTATTACTTCTGCGTGCAATAACATGGGCGAAATGAGCATAGGTTCAAATGATAATGGTAGGTTTTCACTACGAAGTGAAACCAAGCTACCCTGGCGGAGGTCTGCACGCTCTGAGTGTTTTCTAGTTTAGGTTTTGAGATTTATATAAACTCTGTGATGTGAAATAAAGGCATTGAAAATATGAACTTGCTCAGTGCTACCAATAATGAGAAATACTCACAACAATATAGACAAAAGGAAAAGCTATTTGGAATTTTGGTGATTTGTGACATCACAAATCATAACTAACCACAGTTGTGCATTAGTGAAAGTCCTTTAGTCCCACCCTCCTGAGCTGGTGCAATTCCAAATTTCAAAATGTCACAGCTTACAGCCAATCAGAATTAAACTAAAATTAGCCCCGCCCCCACAGTCACCTGTCAAATATTGCTGACTTCTTTTCTTTTTCTTCAAAAAAGTTTCTGTGAAAAGCACATTATTCTGTGTTTACAGTAGCCTTATATCAGAATATGATCCCAGGTCATGTTGAGAATGATTTCAGGACAGAAGAAACACCAGGGTGATGGAATAAATTTTTGGAGGTTATGTGGTTCAAATGTAGCCAACTATTACCATTTATTTTAGGAATTCCTAAAGCTTACATCCTTTTGGCCTGAAATTCATAAGTGTTTGGAAAAAGTATTTTAATTTCCTATGTTTTTGGACACTATAGCCTTCAATATTTATCATTCAACTTTCAATATTCTTTCAATACTTAATAAAAATATTGCTCATTGGAAAGAAAGCACTGACCTGTTACAATGTGGCACACCAACATCAGAAGACTGACTGAAAATATTTTATGAAATTTACACCACGGAGAGTGTAAGGTATTCTGGAAAAATACAGTCATGCAGGTATATTTAAGGGATTGTGGTCAAAATGGACCAGGTACATCAGCTCAAGGAGACCAGACTTTCTGTAATAACCCTGCTAATTTAATACTTCTACTGTGCTATTAGGACACTGTACTGTGAATAGATTTTTAGGGATAAAATAATATGTGACTTCCTTTGTTCCAATGTTTGCAATGTTTATTTGAAATATACGAAAGGGAGACCAAGCTGGGAAAGACAACTCATGTATTTTTATTTTCTGTATTATCTTCAGTTTTTGTTTTGTCTGTCTGGTATGAGTGTCTGAGTTGGTGTTAAATAATTATACTGTATATATGTATGCTGAATGATGTACAGAATTGTCTTTTGATTTTTGGACTTTGAATGACCTCCCAGATAAAAAATTAAATTATAACTAAAAAGAAAAGAGGGTGGTAAAATCAGAGCATGAAACAGAATTACAAAGAAGCGCTTGGGGAAATCAGAGAAAAAGTCTTATTTAGTCAGTACCTTTACAGAGGACCTCAATGGACACATATACCGGTAAGCTGAACAGATATACATTTAAGTGTTAGGATAAGGGACCTTTAAGTGGATCTATCAGACTGACTCAGGTACACCTAAAATCTATGGACTTTACTTAAAAGAGAAATTGCAGTAATGATCATCTTTAAAATGGATTTGATGCTGAGTAAATGTATGCACGATGTGAGCTTGTCGAGGTAAATAGTCTGTATTTTTACTCCTCGTTGGCATTTCAGAGTCACATTTCACACTACATTAGTTCATGTCAAAACCTCAGACGTGAAAGTACACAACGAGCTGCCGACGGTCATGTGACGTGTTACTCACGGGTCGTAAGCTGCCAGCAGGAAGTTGAGCAGCAGGCTGATGGACTGGTCCACGTTGATCTGATGGGTGGTGGGCATGCGCTTGTTCAGCTGGTAGAAGATGGTGGACAGTACTACTTCCAGACGAGCCACGCTAAGCTCCACGTTGAGATCCATGGCGTTAAGGCCGTTTTCTCGGAAAGACTCAATCACATTCCAAATATCAACCAAATGCACTGGAGAGCAAACGGGCAAAGCAGTAAATAACACTGTTATGAGTAAAAATATAGGCATATAGTGCAGCACACTCACAGTTGCATTTCTTCTGCACAAATCTGAGTTTGCAGGCTGTTCTGTATGTCGATAATCGTATGGAATCCAAATCTTGAGCCCCTGCAACACACATATTTACAATTATCAATGTATAAGATAAAAATACAACAGTAGAAACTTGGAATATGCAATTGACCATTGTTCATAATATGTCATTAAGCTTTTGATCTGACTGGATGATCACACTGAGCACTTACTCATCTCGACAAACAGTTGCCTTCTATCTGCCATGTTGTCACTGCTCCGCCTGCAGTCTTCAATCATTCTGACCAACAGGAGACAAAGTCATGTCAGTCAGTGGACCTCAGTGTTGTATCGCTGGACTCTATAGTCACTACGTTTACATGCACAATAATTCTCCACTATTATTCCAAACACGACAGTATGTAAATCTAGACATATAAACTGTATATTCTAGAGAGACCATTTTAACATTAAAACATGTGGAATACACCAATATCATTCAGGCTTTAAAGTAGATTATATGGACATTTACACAGTGCATTTAGAGTGTGGTTTCCAGTTTCTTACGTGTTTAGAATGATCTCTATCTTTTGTACAGTACTGTGCCATAAATCTTGCTTTTCTTGTTTCAGCAGATTATTATGACCATAAACATAAATTTCTCAATCACATAAACAAACATTTCAGTTTCTCCACAATGAAGTGTCAGCCTTAAGTGTTACCTCCCTTTGCACTTAAAATGCTTTGAACTATTTGGGACAGAAAAATGAGATCTAGTGACTTAAACCAAATTTGATTTGGTGCATGTCAATACTGTACGTCTTGCTACAGGAATGGATGTCACACTAAATATGGAGTTTTGCCTGTTGAAGCCAATTGACTGAGATTTTTATATGTTTATATGGTGCACATATTTTCTGTATTTTTATTTACAGGCCTACAAAAGCAGCAAGCAAAGGTGGATACCTCCATCCTAATTTTAGCATAAGGTTTCTCCATTTGTATGCATCTGTATGGTCACTATAAACTAGACAACAAAATAAGGCAAGACAACAAACCCAAAGTGCCTAAACTTTTGCCCAGTACTGCACATAAACCAAACAGGCACAAGTTGATAAGGCTGGAGGAGAGACGAACACATGAAAAAACAAGCCAACGTTACTTTTTGGAACTACAAACTTTTAATATTATATTCATGTTACTTCAACAGTGTGACAGAGTCAGATAACAAAACGTTCTGGACATGCGCAAATGCAGCAAACCTGACCTTTTGAAGCAGGTAGATGAAGGATTGAAACAGGAGGCTGTGTTCACAAATAAACATGTCCATCATCACTGTGGGGTATCATTTTGATTGGCTACAGCTAATTTTCTGTACATTTTAGAATAAATGATACTGTATGTTAGAGCATCTTTATGCAGAGTATTAGTGGAATACTAATTCTCATTAAAATAGGCCTATAAACAGCTTGTTTTTTTCAAATAAGGATAGAAAATGCTGTTTACGAGGCTCAAATTAATATTTGTACATTGCTTTTTAGGTTTTATTAATGCCCATTCCTAAATAGAGTCATGTTCAAAAGTTTATAAGTTTAAGTATTTCAAACCATATATTTCCTGTTCAATCTGTGGATCAGAAAGCAACATGTATCTACGCAGTACAGATTTGATTTTGTGACTCTGAACTTAAAGCATTGAATAATAATAATAATAATAATAATATACAGTATAAATGCACAACTCCAAAATGTACAGTGGCCTGTGTAAGTTTGGGCGCCCCTGGTCAAAGTTAACAGTCAAGCCAGTGGAAGACTAAGTGATCTCCAAAATGCATAAAGTTAAACATGAAACACTTTTTTGCAGTATCTTAAACAATATTAGTGTTTTATTTAGAATTCAGACACTGAATTTTGTGGTGAGGATGCAGGAAAGGTTTCTTCTGATGACGTCCATTACAGCCATATTTGTACAGTTGAAGTGTACCACAACTCCATCCTCTTTTTGCAGTCAGATGGGGGTTCTGACTTGCTTTTTGAGCAATCCTACAAGCAGTTGTCTTTGATAGTTTTCTTGGCTTTCCAGACCCTATCTTGACCTCCACTCTAAAATTTTAGAAAACAAAGCTAATACACTAATATTGCTTAATATATTGCAAAAGACTGCTTTTTTTAAGTTTATGCTTTTTGGGGATCTTTTCATCTAGAAACTTTGACCAGGGGTGCCCAAACTTTTGCATGTAACTGTACATGTCTACTGGGTACATTGAAATACCAAAACCAGTAGCAAACTAAACATCAGCAGTTTTATGCCCACAACAGAGAGATTTCTATTAACTTTTGATAATGCTGGTGCTTACACTGATTTTTATTTTGTACTTACTAAATAAGAGAGGCTTCACTGATTTTTTCTGTAAATGAAAAGAAGATCCCATTCCCGTACCTAGTGCTCCATTCAGATTTAAAGGTGCAGTCTATGATGTTGGGAATGTACCGTAGTCAATTGTTTGTAGCAGTCTGCTGTAATTGATTAGACAGGCAACCCACCAGTAAAGCATGGCTTATAACCTCATAGGTTCACAAGCTCATCCACTCTCTCACAGAGTTGTAAACAGTCATGGTGGTAGCAACTGTAGCTTATCTAAACACAGGATGACTGAGGAGACCCTGCCTGCATTTCAGATTCCTTATACATCTGGTACAGGTAAGAAAAAGAACAGACATACTAGTATGACAACTGTCATACTACATTTCTTGTCTTCTTAATGTCTTCTGCAGAAGAAGTGTCGGTACAAGGTCAATAGCCCTAATAGTGCTATGACAAGTTCTGGACAAATCTTTAGTTTAGAGTGTTTCTTGCCATAATCCAGATTTCTACAGTAGTCTTAGTGGCACTATTAACTCTTTGCAGAAGACAACGAATGCTCTAAAGCATATTAAGAAGGCAAGAAATGGCACAAATGAACTTGCTTGTAATTTGAGAACCATTCTGAGTCACTACCTTGTGAGTCTGATTTTAAATTGAAAACAGTATGTAAACAGCGCTGAGCATGCAAAGCTGACATCAAAACTAAATGTGACTACTTTGGACAATCTAAAATACTGTGTGATATGTTCTGGGTTAACACTTTGTTTACTACATAATTCGATACGTATTCTTTCACAGTTTGGATGTCTTCAGTGTTAATGTTCAGTGTTAAAAATATTAAAAGTAAAGAAAACACTGACGGAGATGGTGTGCCCGAACTTTTGACTGTTGTATACATGTTTTGAATTCATGCATTACTTTTAAATACAGGCAGGTAGTACCATTATCATTGTGTTTTAAGATATCCTTTGTCAATGTTTACTGTAGTGTTCTTGGGCTCATTTTACTGCTGCACTCGTGTGTTTACTACATTCCCTAGTGCAGAGTAGTGATGGATCTCAGTCTAGAGCAATGTAACTCACATCTGACCTTTTACACTGAGGTCACAGATCCCTATCTGATTCAGTAGTGCATACAGAAGTGGGCTAGGTCATAACTGAATGTGATTTATGCTGTTAATACTGTTATAAAAAACCAGACCGGCCAAAAAAGAAACAATTTAGGCCACTTTTATCTGCACTGTGAACATGTGTACTACTACTTATCACTGGCAGTGTGCACAAAACAGGGTTCAGCCGGGGTCCCATAACTCATGTTCTAAACCAGGACCCAGTAGTCGGGTAATACAACAAATTTCTCACTGATGTCCTTTTTTTCTGTACTTTGGAAGTACATGGGTAAATTAAATGTAACATACTCCGATACCTTTCATAAATGCACAAGTGGCTGCTGCAAAACTTAAGTAAGACGAGGACAAGACTTTCAAAGGGGCAGAGCAGCAGAGAGAATGCTCACACCATGCCTCGGTGCACACTGTCCAAGGCAATCTAATACACCTAGTCATGTGGTTTGTTGCCATGGCAGCAAAGATCCTAGTCGTTCAGTTCGTAAAAACATAATGACCCCACCACCACCCGCCCACCCACCCATGCAGTCTACATCTAACACTGCAGACAAGAAAGTTTGCAAAGAAAGTTTTAGTAAATATCCCTTATGAAAAAGGACTGTGACTTTCTTAGATGAGTGGTTTGAAAACATTTCTTGTCACTCAGATGTGGTTTTTGAATTACTGACAAATATTTCATGGCAAAGAGCTGTGATGGAGAAATTACAATTTACTTAGTGTTAAAATGCAAAAAGGTCTCAGAACCAGCCAATTACTAAAATCCAGTTTACTGGAGAAAAGTTTGTAGGTAAAAGTAAACTTGGAATTACAGAAACAAAGCTGTAAGAGTCCACAGGGAATAACCTCAGAGAATAGAGAAACAACAGAGGAAATGTTATTACTGACTGCTCCTTATCCTGACAAAACAGAGGAGAACATCCACACAGGATTTAGGATTATGTGAAATTGAAGGTTTATGCTATTTGCAAGGACTTTGTGCACAGTCATGAAGTCTTTTGGCAAGTGACAACTCTATCATTACCTGGGGTCTAATGCAGTGGTGAGTGATCCTGTAGTACAACAGTAAACAGATGTGTATAGAGTCATGTGAGGCCACTGTCAGCAGCCATAATGTAATGGATATGCAAGCTCATTCATCATTTGTAGAGTGACTGAGTGTAAAAGTGCACAAATATACGCTGTTTCATAGATGAACGCTAATATCCTCTACATATCACCAGCAAACACATCCCGAGTGCCAGCTATGTGACCTTATGCTTCTGTTTCCACTCTCAGAAATAACTGAGACTGACAGAATCTCAGCAGAGCAGATATTAAACAAGCGCAGGCACAAATCGAAGAGAACAAGATGACCAACGTACCTTTCATAAAGCACCATGGCTGCGTTTCTTTCCCTGACCACGGGTAAGTTATTGCAAAGCCAAATCCTCCTACATGAAACAGTTATATCCAATAGAGGCTCCTTTTTAACGAGGAAACATTACAACAAAAGACGCCCAAACAGAAAAGACCAAGTGAAGATATCTGAAATTAGAAACTGTCAGCTAGGATACAGGCTGTGCTGCCTCTATCTTTAACTACAAATGAGAAGGCCCCACATTCTTGTTGAGCTCCACTGGCTCTCCAGTTGCAGACCCCAAACTTCATTCTTGGCATGTGCCCAGCAGACATCACTGTGTCTGGCATGATCAAACTGACAACATTACAAAAGTAAACTCTTAAAAATAAACTATATTAATCATTTTAATATGCCTGCAATTTTCATGAGGCCTGTCAACAGCATAATAGGCATATTGCTTTTAGAATTAGGATAAAAATGTTGTTTGCACACTACTTGAACTATTTTTATCTTAACTGGCCCAGGTTAATAATTAGTTTCATAGCTTTGGTGATTTCATTTACTTGTACAATTCCTACATATAGCTACAGTGGGGACAACAAGTATTGGGAAATGTAAAAATGTGCAAGTTCACCCATTTAAAAAGATAAGAGAGG
>JAQQAE010008991.1:0-14865 GCA_029823295.1 Pseudamia nigra
ATGGGAGTTTGTCGTGGGTCCAGAACGGACTAATTCATTTTACATGTATTTTTATGAAAAAAGTTGCATCGGACAACGGCCGATTCAGATAACGGCCTTGACGCCGGAACGGATTATCGTCGTTATCCGAGGCACCACTGTACAATAAACAACATAAGAAGAATACCGGTAATCAAAATGAAAAAAAAAACATAAATAACAATAAATAAAAGAACAATGGACAA
This sequence comes from Pseudamia nigra, assembly GCA_029823295.1. Lineage (NCBI taxonomy): Eukaryota > Metazoa > Chordata > Actinopteri > Kurtiformes > Apogonidae > Pseudamia > Pseudamia nigra. The sequence continues at coordinate 225 of JAQQAE010008991.1, forward strand.
AAAAAATGAAGAACAATTACCAATGGACAAGAAAAGAAACAAAATAAGAAGCAGTATGAGCAAAAAAAAATTACATTTAGAAGCAAAAATGAACAAAATAATTACATGACCAAAAAAAAAAAAAAATCAGGAAACTATGAAATATGTTATAATTATAAAATAAACTATGTCAGGGAAAAGAAAAAAATGAAGAAAAATTAAGAAGAAGCATGAAGGAAGATATACAAAATAATAATAATAATAATAATAATAATAATAATAATAATAATAATGAACCAAAATTAATGAAATAATAAGAAATATAAACTCAACATGAATTAAAATGCTGAACTATAATCCTGAACATGAACCGAAATACTTCTGAGCATTTTGTTTGACCTTTTCTTCTGTTAACTGAAAATACCTGGCACTGCTGAATACTAACATTATGACTGCATCTTGCCTGATTTGTCCGAAAAGTCTAAATTCAAAATTCAAATATATGGCTAGAGAAAATGGAGACTGTAAATCTATTCATCAGACAAACGGCTGCATATGGCAATAAAATGAACTAAGCATCAAGTCTCCTCCTGAAAAAGTGATCACAGTTATCAAGGAGGAGCACGTAGTTAGTATTCATCCAGACACTTGGTGCAATTTGTTTTTATAATTAGCAGGTAGAAGCTTCGATTAACCTTTATATGTGGAGTAAATGCTGTGGACCACCTGGGTGTCTAGAGGGTTTAAGCCAAAATAGAGCTCCTGCAACTTGTAGCCTTTCTGGGTGGTGGACCACCCGGATGCCTGCACAATATGCATGGTTTGTAATGCTGGGAGACACCTTTTACTGTGGAACACAGAGAGGGAGAGGAACACATGCCCAAGCATCGCTCTGTGTTAATTACACCTCTCTGGCCTCAGGTAGCTCCACCAGCTCTTCTTGGCTACAAAACAGTGTCCCTCTAATGAAGGAGCCATATGAGTTTAGCACCCAGGTGCACTCCAGTAAAAACAAGACCGAGAGCCTAGAGCCATGCTAGCAGCTGTGGGCACAATGGAATGTGTTGTGTTGTGATCAGTGTGGGCTGCATCAATATGTGCAATTTCAGGGACTAGTACAAATTTAATTTCTAATTTAGGATGGAATTTATGTGCTAATCATGTTTTAAAGGTTTGACCAGCTGAAATAGTTCCAGTGCAGGCACAAGTTAAAATTTAAATCTCAAGGTGCAATTATAATCACAATAAGAGCCTATGCAGTTATACAATATAATCAAAAAAGACTGCATAGTTAGGAGGATTTGGGATCATCTGACTGCAGAAATGGAGAAAATTAAACAAGACCTCTGTTGTACAGTGATATTTTTGGTTCAGAGACACTGAGCAGTGACAGTGACAGTGACAGCGTAAAACTCCAGAATGAACCACCAGTTGCTACAGAGAGGTGAAGTGTGGTCCAGATGTGTGTTATGCCCAGGTATGTACAGTATGCCTGCCAAATTGTACCTACATGTGGCAGTGATGTGTAGTACTGGTTGACTACACAGTATTGCATGTGACACTATACCAGTGTGACCACACTAGCACAGTGCAGTGGCACACACTCACTGCACACAGCATGTTCATAGTCCATTACTGTGTAAAAATGTAACCTTCTTGGTGGAGATAATGCAGCATTTTTGATAGAGAAATAATCATAAGTACTGTATGAAATGCTTAATAAAATATAATCTTGTAGGCCCAGTTAACTGTATGAACTTTGGAACTTTGCAACACACAGCTAAGTAGCTGTTAGCACCACCATGCCAACTCGAAACAAACTACATTATTTTCACACACTGAAGCACACAAAACTCTTGCTAACACTACGTTTCATGTCCTGGTTGAACGTCCCAGAAGTTAGGGCCATTCACTCTCGGTTCTAAGACCCCAGATGAGTCCTCAATTGTTATAAATTTACCCTCTCGGTTAGCTGTTGCTATGATTCCATTGTCAGACATTAACGTCGAGTGAGCTGAGACATGCTGTTTACACAGTATCACGCTGGAACGGTTTAATTTCATACAGCGACGTACCACTGTAGTTGCTTTGTTTGTGATTGTATATTAAATGTATAAAATACTCTTATCATGCGGAATATGCTCTTAAATATGTTTATATTTATTTATTTATTCATATGTTATATCCAAAAAAAATTCTACCTGCACTACTGTCAGCAATTAGGTGATAGTACCGGGTATGAGCTACTTTGTTAGTACCTGCTCAACCAAGGGTTGAGCAGGTACTAAGAGTGAACGTACGTTTCTATCACTGCTATTTGTACTAATCGACAACGGCAACACATAAATCCACACTGTGGTCCAACGATGAGGTACAAACGTTTCTGTACCTGGTGGCTGAGGGCAGAATTCAGAGGAAGCTAAGTAGAGCCATCTGAAATGAGAAGTGCATCAGGAGGTCTCTGAGCTGATGGCAGACCAGGGGTACCACCGGGCCTTCAAGCAGTGTTGTGGAAAGTTAAACAAATCTTAAAAGTGACTATCAGACAATAAAAGACCGCAACGGCTGGAGCAGGTCCAACAGGCATGATTGGAAGTGGTTCAATCAAATGGACACAATATACAGTATGGAAACCAACCGAGGAGCACTGGGAGGGAGAGGGGATGTGACTCAGCCACTGCGTTGCTTGACAACATGATGGACGATGGTGAGTGTTTTGTGACTTAAAGCATCTTCAACATTATTTATCCCGGTGGTGGTAAACTCACTTCAAACAAATGGTGATATTTTGAAAGTAACGCTGTTGTCCTGTGTATGCAGACAATAGGCTAGGTGAGCCAGTTAGCCATGCTAACTCTGTGAGTCATTTTACTTGTATTTTGTGCTTGCTGTCTGCCAGGTACAGTGGTAGCCTGACTTGCAAGTTTAATTTGTTCCAGCGTCACAGTCGTGAAGTGAAAAACTTGTGAGCCGGGACCAGTTTTCCCATAGGAATACATGTAAAACCAATTAATCTGTTCCAAGACCCAAGAAAACTCCTGATACAGGGCAAGTGCCTGTTGCTTTAAGTAGGTGTGACAATGGTGTGTGACATAATTACATAATGTGCATGGAGATGAGGCAACACAGCCTGCTACATTTTTTAGCCACTTAGCCACAGCCACGGGACAGACAATAAAGAGAAGAAAAGTTGCAAGTGCATGTTTCTGTTACGGGAAGAGCTGTTTGGGACAGAGATGCTGAACACACAAGGTGAGTACAGGTAGCAGTTAATACAGTTTATTGAGGCACATGCAGAAAAGAGATGGCAGAATGCAGAGGCCATATGGAGCTATGGAATGGAGGAAGACACAGGCTGAAGCCAGGATCCAGGGAACTATGGAAGACAGAGACAAAAGACAAGGAAAATCTGTACTAAACTCTCAAGTAATGTAAACTACTGGAACAAACAGTTTCACATCTATGTTTCCATGAGGTGGGTGAGTAGCGCACGCTCATTTTTGGGACCTATTTTACTCGTAGCCTGAGGTTTTGCTTGTGAGCCGGTGCAAAATTTTGCCCAACGTCTTACTCGTAATCCGAAAAAGTCGCATGCCAATGTGTTCGTAAGCCGGGGAACCATTCGCCATTGTAGTCACTACGGAAAGCAACAAATAAAGTCAGCATGTTAACAACACCTGTGGAACAAAGACAGTGTTAGAACCAGGAAAAAACTTCTTTACGTGTTGCAAGTTTTGCTGTGCATGTGCTAAAGTTGTGTGTGTTTTGTCTTTCAAGAATCTCTCTCCACAAGCGAGGCGTGTTCGTCTGCCTCCTTTCTCATGGACCCCCAGCTCCCCTGCATCTGCCCCGGCACCAGCAGCTGTTTCAACACCAGGACCGGCTTTGACACAGCAACGTGCTATCACCAGTAAAGAACAATAAATACTGGTTTTAAGCTGCAAGTATATTTCCCCAATATTGTTTAAACTTGCTTTGGTTAACTACCTGTCATTTCTGCTTTTCTACCTTTCTAGGCAAGAAGAAAAGGGTCAACAGCAGACCCCATTGACAGCATATAAAACTGTACAAAGTATAACAAGTTTGTGTCACCAATGTGACTAAATGTATCATACACAAACATAAGATTCTTGACATTTAAAAGAACTTTATAATTAACTCATCTGTACTGTTTGCCAGCATAAGCTATCATTATGTTGTTTTCATCTGTGCAATGTGACAACCTTGCTCCTTCTTGGTTTTTCTTGCCCTGGTCTCCCCTAATCTTTACAGGCAGAGCTGTGGATCAGTTGAACCTGGGTCTGGTGCACGCTGATGTATCAAAGTGCCTTCATCTTGTCACTCTCTCTCTCCTCCTGACACCCCACACATTATGAGGGTGGACACCCTTGGAGCAGCAGGCTGGTGATGGCAGCAACATATCGTTTTGTTGAGCACATCCATCTATACACTTACACCCAATCATGCCTTACACCACTGACGCTGACTGTAATGTTTGCCTTGCTTTAATTTGAAATAAATAGTCCAGTTTGGGCAGCGTAACTGTCTAGTGTGTCTCCTGCTTTGTCACTGCCTTGAGCCGGGGTGTGACAACAGTAATAGTGGGTTGTTATATCAACCTATATTTAGCTGAGTGTGTGACCCACCCCAGAGTGTCAATATTATTTTGAACTGACACTGCATTGCAAAGTGTTCCAAAACAACAACAACAAAAAAGAAAAAACAGGCAAATGCATAATATTCAGAGAAATATTTTGGATAATGTAGACACCAGAGTAGTCTCTGTGTGTGGTAGGCTACAACTGTAGACTGTATACATTAGTGGACAAAGTGATGTGACGTCACCCACTGGTTTCTGAACAGCTCTTTTGCGGCCAATTGAGTTGTCACTTCCCGGATGACATTTTGGAGCCAAAAACAGGATGTGACCATATCTGGACAAATTGTGGCAGAGCTACCCAAGCATAATATGTCAGGGGTCTTATGGGTAAGCTAATGCTAACTCCTAGCTTACCAATGTGGTAAAACTTCACCAAGCATTGCCAAACAAAGTCATATTGCGGTTTTGTTAGTGTGATCACTTACAGTCGAGCATATCGCAAGTAAAACTATGCTCATCAGATAACTTATTGAAGAGTCCACCTAAAACATATGAGACCATCATGACTCAAGACAAAAAGAAGTCCAATGTAACTCTATGGGAGTCAGTGCTTCTTGGAGCCCACTGATCGGTGCCCCAACAGTATTACAATTTTAAGTCACTTCCAAATCGACCTCAGTGAATAGTCCCAGTCATTGCCCACTGCCTACAACCAAACATCACCTGAGCTTCAGCTTTAAATAGGGCATGAAATAATGACTAATATTGACTAAGTCGACCAAGTATTAGTGCCACAGTGCAGCTTAGCTAGAGTACAACCTTGTTCATTGTTTCATGTCCTCTTTAAACTAACTACTGTAGTGTAAATTTTGTGCACTACATTAAGAGAACTTACAGACTGCAGTGATGTAGTATATGCACTCTGTGTGCTGGAGGTTATATGATTTTAACTGATAATATCATCCAGCCACTTCTGGGCAGGAACTGTTAGTTTTACAGTCTTATTATGCCTATTAAGACATTCACATGAGGAGCTGCAGACCCTTGGTGTGTAGCGGATGATGATCTTCAATGGGAGGCAGCAGTGATGCTATAAACAGCAGATGGCCATGAGTTTATTAAGTGTGATTATAGTCCAGTAGTTACTCATGGAAGTTTGACAAGAGCTCAGCTGTTTAGCCAAATTTATGACACACAAACAGCACATCAGGCTCTCACTTGACTTAATGCTTCTGAGTGAAAGGGAGATACTGAGCTGAATACGAAGTGTGGGGATAAAATCTACATTATTGTTTATTATCCAATAATCATAATTTTCCTAAAGTTTTGTGATGTGGACAGGTATGCATACATGATACCCAGTACCTGGTGTAATGATAAATACGATGTATTGCCAGAAAAGAACCAACAGATACCATGAAATCAACCTAAGCCACCTCTGTACAAAAATGCTTCATCAAATAAATGTTTCCAGCAAAAGCACAATTTATGACAGTCACCAATCGATAGGAGCCTCATGCAGCAGCAAATACAGGCTCCACAGCATTTTAGTGTGTTATCTCAGGACACTTGTTTGGTTTCTACTAAGTAATGATCCATTTCAGATGCCTCAAACTCAGAGAAGTGGACAGTACATCTGGAGAGAGGTTCAGAGGTAAAAAGAGGTGGAGTCCCTATTGATCAGTCAATGATATGGGAATCTCGTATCTTATATATTAATGATCTGGTCTATCCAGAGCCAGAAAACGAGCACAGGTCAGCTGTGGTCATAATGCTATACACAGCCATATGTCCAGGCACCAAACACTGCAGTGCATATAGGAGGCTTCACCTAGTAATTTACTATTTGTGTGCTTTATTTATAAGATTTCAACAGTTTACTATGTATTTAATGACAGTCTTTCTTCCTTACAGTCTAAAATCAAAAAGTCTAAAATCACCTGTTCACATCAGCTGTTTCAAATAATTTTGTTGTTAAATGATTTAAAGACTTTTTTTAATTGCCCTATCTCAGTTATTCCTGTTTGGGTGTTCATACTGCACAGTGAAATTCATGTCAAAGTACATTTTAAACATGCAGCATTATTTTTAATTGGTATTTTCTGTAATTCACTATTTCTGAGTTGGAGTTCACTGTGCCAATTGCACCAAGATCCAACACAACAAGGTTTGTCATAAGCACACGACTTGGAAGCAGAAGACGAGCACTAAATCCTTCACTTGGCACAGTAAAGAAAGCATTTGCATTACAGGTAGTTTTCTCATTTTATTTGACTGGATAATATTAGACCTAGTTTGCATACTTCCCAGGGAGCGGCTGTGGCACTGATGCATTTTGCTGTCCTACGATTCACAGTTTGTGACATTCAGTGTAGTGAGGCATTTTAAAACTGTACTGTGAAGGTGTCAGGACTGTGGAAAGAGTGAGTGCTGTTCAACTTGAACTAATGCTCAGCCTTATGAGAGAAACAGGTTTTGAAAGGTGCATAATTACAAATAACTACAATTTTAATATTAATAGAGGAAAATGAAATTACCCAACCAAGTGACCAGAAATGCTTTTACAAGTGAGAGGCCTCATTAAGGCCACATTATTAAAAGAAGACCAAATCAAAGCATATTCTTTCTGGGGCGTTCACACCATGAAAGCCTTCATTTGAACAAAAAACATCAACGCTAAACATCCTTGTTTTGTTTCTCCTTTGACTTGTATGAGCACCAGGCAGACCAACACTCCAAAAGGACACGTGGGAAACATATCCATTTGTTGAATTCCATAAATAAGATGTGTTTGTATAGACATGAAATCTACCTTCTTGTCAGCTAAACTAATACAGTTGATACATACAGCAGACATGACTGTGTAATATCTAAATAGACTGGGTTGCTTTTAAATGATTCAACTGTCAATACAACAGAGGGATTCTCAGGAAAATACATGTATGACGACAGCAGAGCAAATTGCTATATATTCTTTACACAGATTAAAACATGCACGCAAGCCACACACATTCACAAGGTGGGGTGGAAAAGCTTTGGAGGCGGACAGGGACCGAATGAATGTACAGTCGTTGATGCCCCGGGCTTTAACATGGAAAAAAGAAATACCTACAGTATCTAACCAGCACAGTGGTTGTGAGGTAGTCACGATAACACTGTTGTACTTTATGCAGACAGCGCACTTGATATCTCAGCATTTGGAGGCAAAAAACACGTGGAAGGTGTGATTAAATTCAAATGTTTCCTGCAATTATAGATCCAATTTGTGTGATTCTCTCAGAGCTTTGCTTTAACATCCGTGCACCATCTATAACAGTCTGTCTGAGAATCTATTTAGACACAGACCCCATATAAAGTCAAAGTGAGCAGATTCACCTCTTGTTTGAAGAAGTTTGACTATTTTACATTTATAATAATTGACATTTATTACATTTAAAAATCGGGAACAGATAATTTTACAGTCAAAACAAACTAACATCAGAAACACAAGTACCATATCTTGTCAAACTGTCGTGAATTAAGATATCAACATCTTATAAAAATATCCACTTTAATAATCCCATAGCATACTTAAATCTCTACTTATGAAACACATTTACAAGCTCCACAGTGATGGGCTTCTCATTTGATACATGAATTATTCATCCTGATTACATTTGCTCTTGATCAGTTTTTACCAGAATGAAGAAAGTCTTACAGACTACCTCATTAAGAGCACACTTACAGTTTACTTTACAGCCCAACTCCTACACAGACTGTTTGACATCTGTGGTCATTTTTGCTCATTATTTTCATGGTGACACACAGACTCTCTCTCCCCCACTATCTCTCTCCCTATCTTTCTTGCTCACTCAACCCTGTGACGAGAGGATGAGTTGTGGTGCACTGTAAATTTCATTTCTGTCAAGCCAGTTACTTCTGGCTGTGGCTCGAGGGGAAACATCTGCTGGTGGGAGCGAGGCCCTGGCTGGAGTGCAGTTAACACAGTAGGGGTTGGGAAAGCAACCGCTTCTGCAAGAACAGGACATCTATTAGGAATGTGAATGCCCCCCCTCCCCCACCCCGCCCTAACAGAGGTTAGATAACCTAATAAATAACAATAAAGTAATGAAGTACACTGGCTCAAGGAGAAAGTGTGATCTGAGACTGTGAGAAGAAGTCACTTGTGGCCGTCCAAGGGTTTCTTTATTTAACACAGCAGCAGCAAGGAGGTTGTAAAATCCTTCCACTCACACCTTGGACAGATGCACTCCACTTTAAATAGCCAATTTGATAATGTTAACAATGAGCCCTGGTCAACTCTCTAGATAAATCCGCGAGGACATTAGCAACAGGGCGCTCCGATTTAAATGGCGAGTGTTATTACAGGGCATTACAACAGGGGGCATATAGACCTTGTTAGTGGGCACTTAACCATCTGTACACAAATCTCCACTTGAACACACAGGAATATTTTTTCACAGAACCATGCCTCATCTACATACTGACCTCTACAAGCTAGAATGTCCTTTCAAACCCATTCAAGCATACCAGCAGCATTCATAAAACACTTCCCCTCTTGAAAATCATGACCCCATGCAAGATGCTGTCACAGAATATTCAGAGCTTGGATAAAGCCTGACGATGGAATATCAAAAGCTCCCATCTGTCCACTTCTTTGTCTTTTATGGTCCTCTTTTTTTTACTACTTAACATGTCTGTGTTTTTATGTCAAGGAAAGGGCACGTCTTGCAAGGCAAATAATTTGGTCCGGCTACAGACAGCAGAAAGTGAACAGGTCACCTAGGAGCTCCGCTGGCTGCCGGGTAATAAACCTTGTCATTGAAATGTGAGCAGAATGTTCACTGTGTACTGTACGGTTACGTGATGGCAGCACAGTCATACCTGAGGGGAAATGGTCTCTGACTGTATGAAAAAAAATTAGGAGGCAAATTACCTCCTGTAAAAGAACATTGTTTGTCTCTGTAAAACATGGAACCCGGTGGATATAATTAGCATTCTGAAAATTATTTTATGCACTCAGTGCTGCCATGCTAATTTAATGTGCTATAGTCTCTTCTGTATTCCATTATGTATTTGCATGCCTCTATATTGTCAAGTCGAGGGAGAAGTGACTCGAAAAGAATGTAGATGGGTGATGAGGTCAACATTGTTTAGTTGTTTTTGTCACGTCTTTACATGGAAACTGAAATCAATTACCCCAGTGTAGATAAATTGTACACTACTAGTCAAAAGTTTGGACACAGGTTCTTCTTCTGTTGGTTTTCTTTATGTTCATTATTTTTTAACTTGGTCCTCATGAGAGCCAGTTTCATCATGGTGTTTGATGGGCTGCTTTTCTCTATACTTGTACTGGCACTATAGCAGTGGATAGGGACAGATTCATATCATTCTCTGGCTCCAGCCTTGCACTTATTCATCAGGTATGCCAGTGTGGAAAATCCACTCTCACAGAGATATGTAGTGGAAAAAGTTACTTGACTGCTTTTGCTGTAAACATTGACAAGCTTCAACTGCAAGCTGTTCGACTGCCACCTCTGTTGCTGGCTTTTTCCTTACTACAAACTAATCCATGGTGGTGCTGGCTAGACATTAAAACGACAAGCCCAGGGACCAGTTGCAATCCCGTCACAGGCCACGAGTATGTGTACTCCACATTAAGAAGGAAAGCAATGTCACAAATTAACTCTGGACAAGGTACATCTGTAAATAAAAAAAACGTTCCAGTTGACCACATTGTGAATCTGATGAGAGAATGCCGTGGCTGTGCAAAATATAAAATGACAGTCCAAAATATAAAATATGTTCTGAGCTATTCCAGACTTTTTTTGTTTACTAAATAATTCCATGTGATTTTCCACACTTTGGATGTCTTCAGAATTAATGTACAATGTTGAAAATGATAAAAATGAACAAAACACACTGAAGGAGAAGGTGAGTCCAAACTTAGACTGCTAGTGAAGGTGAGTGAGCATGGGACAAAAATAGAATCAGAAATGGCTGAAAATGCTCTGAAAAACATCTGTATGTGGCTGATTTCATGTTCCACAGTAACAGTTCATTTTCAGTACTGTTGTACTGAAACCTATAGACATACAGTACAAGCACTGACGCTTGTCTTACCTGGTTCTTTAAGTCCAGTTTAGGGCAAGGCCGCCCCCCATTGAATGCTTTCTCTCTGAGCCACTTGGATCTTATCTTTAACCCACTGCCACAGGATGCACTGCAGGCAGACCAAGGTGACCAGTCACTGAGCTTGCAGTCCAGTGGGCAGGGGATGTGGCAAACCTCAACCATAAAGCCTGAAATTAAACATTGGCAGACAGCATGGGGAGGTTTGTTTCAGCTTTATTCCAAGCGCTGCAGTGACACCACATTAATAATATCAGACAGACAAGTCAGACAAGTCACCGGCCTGTGCTGCAGAGCTTGGACTTGCACACACAGAACCCAAAAGGCAGATTATTAAACCAATGAATGCCTCATTTTGGCATGGAATCTACACAGCAAAATCAAACTGCAATTTAATCTGCCAAAAAACTTACTGAAAAATAACAATAATAATGATAATATAAATTTTTTGTTGATCATTTTGCCAACATACAGTGACTCATTTTAAAGTTATTATGTATTTTTCCTATTTATGAATATAATGCTGAAGGATTTAAAGGAGTCTATAAGGCTGTTGTCAAAAATAATCTATTTTTTTTTTCTTTTGCTGATAGCTCCTTTTAACTTTGCCACACATGGTCTAATTTTTTTTTTTTTTAAGTTCTGGACCCACCTACTTTTTATCACAGGATTCTCTGATAGGTCATTCCAAAGGTAACCTGGTATGAAACACAACGTCACTGTAAATAGAATAATGGGATTTTCACAGATGATTTTAAGAAAAGTGTACAGTACCTGCAGTTGGTTCGTGGGGTGAGACTAGTTTTGACTTGATCATGATTGGCTGTAAGGTGATGTTTTAAAATCTAAACTTGGAATTTTACAATTTAGAATTCTACTCATTTACTGTATGTGGATTTGACTAGTGCATGCTATCTGGACTATGATTGGTTATGACATGTAATGTCACAAATCACAAAAATCCAAAACAGCTTGTTTTTCCCGTTTTCCAGATTTCTCAGGACTGGTAGCACTGAAAAAATTCAGATTTTCACTGCTTATATTTTTCATCACAGAGTATATGTAAATGTCTAAATCCAATGAAGACAGACTTTTACAATATGAGCTCTTTAAGTTAAATCCAAAGTGGCTTTCTGTGTTTTGGTCACTTATTATTACTTTCAGAGCCCCTAGGTCTGTTTTATACTGGAAAATCAAAAGAAAGCCTGATTTTTCACAATAAGTCTTGTTTAAACCAGTGCAGTTTTTGCAGTAGGTGTGTGCGCCTTACCTGTGTCTGTGCAGAGCATGGGGTTGACCGGGTGTCCCTGCTGGTCAATACATGCCACAGCTCTATAGCGCAGACCTTGGCCACACTCCTTTACCTCTCGGTGGCTCATCCAGCCCTGCTGTGACCCTGTTGCTGAAGGGCCGGGCAGGATACAAGCAGACCAGTTCCCAAAAGGCTGCGAGGAAAACTCATCACAGGGACAAGTCTCTGTCTCTTCCAGTGGATACAGGTTCTCATTTAAGCAATGCTGCCTCTTTTTACTGCGACCTGAGCAACAAAGAGGGAAAAAAGGTGGAGTTTGTAAATAAAAAAGTAGAAAGCAAGAAGGCAAAGCTTTATTTATGTAGCACATTTCATTCCTGTCTGAGACAAAGTGTGAGTTATACAAGTTGCATCCACAGTTACAGAATATATTACGTAGCTAAAATATAAACCCCCTCAAGACCAAAACAAACATAGATAAACAAGTTAAAACCATGAATGAAATAAAATCAAGTCAGTGGCAGAAATCAACCGTATATCAAGTGACAATCAAGATCATTAAAACTGTAGAGGTTGTTTGATTGCTCTCAACCCCAAGTATCAGTGTGGCTTAGAAGGTTCAGTGGGTTTCTGGGAACTGGAATGTTGGCAGTTTGATTCCCCAACATATATCCACATGTCGAAGTACCCTTGAGCATCACACTGACCAGTTGCTCCTGGTGACTGTTCACTGAGCTGTGAATGTGCGAGTGCTAGTGGGCACAAGTGGATGAGTAGAAAGAAGTGGAAATTTAGCTCTTTAAATGTGGTAGGGTAGAGAGTTGCAATACAAATGTTGTACATGCAAGGTTCATTGACAACTATGAGAATTGTGAGTGATTTTATTAAGTTGACAAGCAGTTGCACCACTTGTCTCAAAAGTTGATCTTATATTTAGGAAGATAACTCATTACTGATAAGCAATTGTACAAACTTCTGCTATGTGAGCGGAGTCAGAAGGGTTGTGCTAATCACATTCAACTCTGAACAAAGTGATCAAATTAAGGATTTGCTGCAGATCTCTTAAAAAGTTTGGACATGGACTACGCAAAGGTCACAATTATTGCATATTCAAATAGTTGAAACATTAAAAATCGACGATGAATGTGACTTTTCTGCTCACTCCTTTCACACCTTCTTACTGCTGCCTGGTGGTCTCACAGGCGCCATTTCAGCACAGAAGAAGAGTAACAAGTCCACAAATGTGTGGGACATACGGTAAGACAGGATGCCACTACCGAAATAAGAAAGGCATGCTAAAGTAGATGTCCAAAAGTAGTATGAAGTGCCTTCAAAAATGAATTAATGACAGAGAAGTGGAAGCTAGCACATCATACTTCAGCCACGCACAAAACAGCAGCAGAAACTAAATACACATCACCTTCTATACAGGAAATAAAACTAATAAATTATCGTTTAGCTACGAATGATCACTTAGTGCCTTTTGCTTGAAAAGTCCATCCCAAACATGCCCACAGGACATGACGTGGCAGTCGTGGCTCTTGTTTCTCTAAAGTGTTCGGTCGGGATGTGATGGTGTTTGGAAAACCATAGCAAAGTTTCGAGTAAACTATTTCTGGTGGACACTTTTGAATTTTAATGTTGGGAGAGTGTCTATGCTCCCACAACGCTGTTCACACATTTCGAAGTAATCTAATTAAAATGACAGAGAAAGTATGTCTGTGTGAAGCCTTTTCCTCCTCATTGGGTTGATCAGTCCCTCACCCCATGACAAGTGCTCTTCCCCTTCCCATGCTACATGCCTCCACAAAACTTGAAGCAAACTGGAGCAGTAGTTCTTGCATAATCCTGCTTCCAGATGTGCACAAAGACAAAGCAAAAATGTTATAAATGAAATGTTGAAACGTAGGGTTGACCCCCATCACGCTTTTTCTCATTAATAGCAGTAGCACCCCTTATCCAAAAGAGGTGGCACCACATGTTGCAGAAAGTTTTCAGGATGTTGATCTTTAATGCAGCCAATAACCATGGCAAGTGTGAAGTCAAATGGATCAGTCACTTTCTTCTTATTGCAAATGTGAAACCAATATCTGACTTTTGGTAGATAATAAAAGATATCAGGACAAGTGAATTAAAAGTAATTTAGAAAAAAAAGGAAAATTAAATGAAACACAAAATGAAATTAACTGATAGTATCATAATAAATAGGACCAGGTAAAAATGTATAACTTTGTAGAACAAATACTGTTTAATTACACAGTTCTGCAAAACCCCACCCCTCCTGTACTGTATGTGTGTTAATGTGGACTAAATAAACATGTACTGCGCATGTACTGTATAATAAAGGTACTGTATGCATGAATTTCCACTGGGAAAAAAAGGACTGATGCCAAGTCATACAATAAGACCAAATAATGGAGTGTTCTTGAGAGATACGCTAATGTTATATGATCCCGTTCATCATAACATCACCAATTTTAAAAGCACACCAGAACTATTCCAACTAATTTGAATGGCTACCTTCAGTTGTTGCTGTATCCAAGGCCGTTGCCATAACCACACGAATAAAGATAAACACAAATAGGGCCGACGAGACTTGAGCCTGTCGCTAGAGGGATCCCCCCACTTCCAACTGGCTCATGAACCTCGTTGCTTTTAATGCATCATTTTGCTTTGGT
>JAQQAE010008992.1:0-14864 GCA_029823295.1 Pseudamia nigra
CCCCACTGTTGCAGCTGCAGGTTAGTGATTTTTGAAGGAGGTAGATTTTTTAACATATATGTCAAACTGGCCATTTTTTTCATGCTGAGAAAAAAAGAAAAAGCCAATATTTATATGTGAGGAAACGATATTTCAATACACAATTCAAATTTTAAATGGAAACTTTGTGAACTGCTCGGATGCAGTGACGTCACATACTGTGACTCGTTATCGCTTCAAACGCCCAGAATGTGATTAAAGCAGAACGAGGTTATTTTGATGAAGCTAAAGTTTAGGTTTATTTTTTTAAAAGTTGATATAAGTAACAAATCTTACAAGTACTAATATAAACACTGTTTTTTTCTTTTTCCTTTGCATGAAAAAATTATCACTCTGACATAAAGTATACAGTATATTAAAATGTCTGGGGTGGCCTCAAACTTTTGACTGGCAATGTAAATCAGTGACAAAACCCATTTTGCCTAAATGTTGAATTATTGGATTTTGCCTTAATAAGACAGTGTAATGCAGAATAAAAGTGTTATTTTCCACTTTTGTGTCAGTCTGAGCAGGGAAATACATTTTGTAAATGACGTGTTATTTTTGTTTCTTCAGCTCTGTAGAATTTTAAGTAAACGCCTGAAATATGACACATTTCCTGTACCCTACTGTCACTGGCACACTTTGTAAACGTTATGATAAACCAATAAAGTGTTGCTCACAGTGATACACACTAGTTTTTTATATAAAGCCCTATTTCCTGTGTTTACCTCGTCGTTTGCTGTGTAACCACTTCCTTTTTTTAACCCTACACAGAAGCTGGTTCCTCTTCAAACTCACTGACACTCGTATTAATCATAAACGTCACTAATCAGAAGTTTGGACACACGTTCCACATCATTTACTTTTATTATTTCAACATTACACATTAATACTAAAGTGATCCAACCTGTGAAAGGACACTTAAGTGAACATGTTTTATACTTGACATAGTAACAAGCAGCCACGTTTAGTTTTGATGACAGCGTTGCTCACTCATGGCACAGTTTTCAAATCCCAGATGCCAATTCTTGCCTGATTATCAGTCGTCATGTGCAAATGACGCTATCGAGTCAATAGCCCTGTTAGTGCTTCTACAACTACTGTACGAAGCCGTGTTATGACGAGGAAAAGTTAAGAGAAGTCAGTCCATCATTACTTTCATGACTAAAAAAGACAAACATCAGAAGCAAAATGAACAAAATAATCATGGAAGCAAACAAAAATGAACAAAATGAGAAAAGCAAGCAAATGAACAAATATGAGACAGAAAACAGACAAAAGAAAGAAAAGTGAGCATAATAGTTAAGAAAATGAAGGAAATGAGATGCAAAATGAAGAAAATGTGCCATAAAATTAACAAAAGAATGCAAAATGAAGACAGATGAACAAAATTATGAAGAAAATAAACAAAAGTGAGCAAAACATTAATCAAATAATCAAGAAAATTAATAAAAATGGGTTCTTATTGTCACCATTTGCAAAATCACTGCACTTACAATCAAAGATCTTCAATGAATTATTTCCGATTTTGATTTTTTAAAATTAGTTTTGCTCCGTTTTTATGCTTTCCCCATGGCTGAAAATGTAATGTTTGCTGATTTCTGACATTATCATCGGTATTTACTTGCACCGTCTTTCCGTCATCAGGTTGAGGGTGTGTTTTGCCATGACGTTCTTCAGCTACAACATTCGATCTGGACTCGGTTACAAATTACAGAGGTTTCTCTTACAAATCACACAGAACAGGCTCCAAACGGGTCACGTGACTTGGTGCTGGTTCTGAACGTACCTACTCAAAATGGTGATCACTGTACTGTATGTGCACGTCACTGTCTTTTTAAGCTTTTTTCTTTGGTAAATTAAATATCGTAATGCAAACCTTTGAGTGAATGTTACGATCGCGTTTCCGTAGGTGTGGTTTTCGGCTCAGGGAGTCACTGATTGACACACATTTGGAGGATGTGGGCATGGTTTGTAAACTCTCTGCGATCAGTGTGATGAGACAGCTGTGCGAATCGATGCCGACAGACAGACACTGAACCGTTTGATCTATGGACTGGTGATTGAACCTCTAAGTAGCACGCTAACACTATTGTATATATTCACCTTAAAAAACTCTGAACTACAACAAAACGACCCTAACGCGGGTTGGCTGATTCATCAGAGGAAGGCACTTGGACCGCCGGACAGACTCCGTGGGTGCGTTTCGCTGGATCCAGAACCAGACGTGTGGGGGTGAGTTTTGCGAACACACCCCTCCACCCTCCCATAGGACGAGGTAAAAACACATCACCCAGGGCTATTATCGAACATAACGCAAGCTCCGTGTTTATACAATATGTTCTGGGTTAACACTTTGGTTACGGTATACAGCATTCCCATGTATATCTTCAGCATTAATACACAACGTTGAAAATTATAAAAACATTATGCTTTAACTCAAGAAACTGAGTCAAATTGAATAAAATAATCAAGAAAATGTGCAAAAATGATGAATAAAATAGACAAAGTGAACAAAAATAATCAAATGACAGAAAAATATACAAAATAATCAAGAAAAAGTAACAAAAAATGAAGAAAATAGGTACAAAAATTAACTTGCAATGAGTAAAGCAGTCGATTTTATCTTATCTGGTTCATTTTTTTGCTGTTGTTGGTCACAACAGCAAAAAAAATGAAGAAAACAAGCTCGAAACTAAAATGTTCTAGCATTTCAATGAGTGGCCTATGAAGGGTTAAGACGTTTTAATAAAAAAAAAAACAAAAAAAACCCTCGTTTCATGTTCTCACAAGTGACAAACAAGAACGTGTAACACATGAATTTCTTTATTTAAAGAATAAATCCTGCATCAATATTTTAAGACAAAAACAAAAAAACTAAAAAAATACTAAGATTTCCTTTACATTTTAAAATAATTGTTCTTTTTGAAACCATCACACAAAAAATAGAAACAAGTACAATTTTTGTAATTTAAAAAGAAAAAAAAAAAAAAAAAAAACCTGTACACAGCAGAATATACCATTTATTGCAAACGGAACACCCCTGACACCTCAGAAACCATAACAATTATTGCAATTCACCTACAGATATGAAAAGACAAAGAAAGAAACTACTGATCCAGCTCTGTCCTGTTGTTCTCTGGAACAAACAGATGTCGGGTTTCTCCGTCCCTGGGCTCCTCGAGTCTCCAGAGGCAGAGAACGTATCGTGAAGTCGTGTCGCCGAGGCCGTTTACGTCCGTTTTAACGGGGACTTCCAGTCTCGGTGGCACTCGCTTCCTCCTACACAGTCGTCTTCGGGAGAAAAACCACAGTGACACGAAACGGAGCTGTTATTTAAAATCACTTCTGAGCAGGGAAGTGAGAAACTCGTCCATTCCTGCTGCGTGGAGATGCACCGGAAGTCTGAGTTCAATGTGAAGTACTGCTGATGATGCATTCAGGGAGCTGCTGAAAATAGACATTTTATTTGTTGCTCTTGCTTAAATGTTGAAAAAAAAAAAAAAAAAAAAAAAAAACCCCAGCTCGTTTAGAAAATACAGGATTCGTTTCATTCTGCAGTCTCAGGCCTTTTACAGAAGTGGCCATTAAAATATTACGACAGTCCTGATCAGAAAAGAACCTTAAACGTGTGGTTTTCCTTCCATCGACCAGACTGGGAATTTTGTTTTGAAGACGCTTTGCTACCTATCCAGGAAGCTTCTTCAGTGCTGAGCTGAAGCAGCTTCCTGGATAGGTAGCCAATCATCTTCAAACCAAAATTCCCAGTCCAGTCGACAGAAAGAAACCCACACGCCTTGGAAACCACGACCTGGATGAATGAGCATCTTCACAGACATGCCTTTTATAAACTCCACTGTAGTGAAACTCCAGTATGAAAACCATTAGAAACGCCCCTGCAGACGCCTTCAGAATACACGTGTGGGCGCAGACAGCACCGTTTCTATTTAATCCACCTCAAAAGAGCCACGATGGCAGACGATGACGTCAATAAATAGGAGACCGACAGAAACAAACCCCTCCCAACCCCACCCTACTGGTCCACTGACACCCTCCCTTCCTCAGCCACGATCCACTGGTACAAATGGAATGAGAAAACAACAGTTGGGGTACCCAGCCCCTACTTTCACAACATTAAAATATCAACTATCAGTTGTGCTGCTTCGGAAAAACTCTGCCTTCAGTGGTGTGTTTAGTAACTGCTCTGTGTGAATATTACGTCTCACCAGACGCAAAGAAGCACAGCTGGTTCACAGAACGACCTGCTGAAACGTCGGCTGAGGTCGTTTACGCTCGACTGTGACACAAAATAAAACTCGAAGGGAACGAGTGACGAGGTGCAGCATCGGTGTGTCGTGTTTTCATGTTACAAGATGTGAGAAGAAAAGACGAACCAACCTACGATCAAGCTCTAACATGATCATGATTAGCTTCAATAATCAATTTTCTCATTTATTCCCTGACATGAACTGCATACGGACGCTTGTTCCACTACAAGGCCAACATTTCTGACACGTACATTTAATCATCCAGCTCATGAAAGTAAAGTTTCTACATAAACTCAAACTCAATCATGCTCACATTATTTATGTAAACAGGAGAGAGAGGTCTGAAGTGCATTTAAATGTCCACGTTAGATATGTGACTGACACCGAAGAGTCAAAAATTGTAATGTCTTTCAGTCAGATGCAACTTCTTAAAAAAGTAAATTTATTTAGATCTGACAACCAAAAAACATTTTGTTGTGAATAGTGACAAGGACTACAAAAAAAGGCACAGAGAAAAAAAAAGCTAATTAGTTGGGAATGATTTGAGAATAATTTAACAGCTTCCAGAATCCCATGATCCTCCAGAAATGTCATATTCTAGATGAGCAGCTCAGCTAACAGGGTTTCACACGGGGCAGGGCTCCAGATCTGGTTCCTGAACCTAAACTGGAACCAGCCAGTGGTTTCACACTGAAAACAGTTGGTTCTTTCCTGGAACCAAAGGAGGTGAGAAATAATCAGCAAACTAACATGACTGAGACTCCAAAAAAGATGTTTAAAAACTCATGCTGCATCTTCCTTCAAGAGTGATGCATCCTACTGAAAAGCAATATACAATCTTTTGCTTTTCAGTGTCAGTAAAAAATACTGCAGTATAATTATACACACCATAATAAAGGATCTTCGTCACTTCAGACCACATCATCCATTTTACACAAATAAAACCCAGACTAATCCAATCCCTGTGCCATTCAAGTTTGAAAATATGCACAGAAATAAGTCTTAGGCCAGATTTCTGTATCGGTCCAAATGCTTCACCAAAAACAAAGTGGATACAAGATGTGTTCCGTTACCACCCAGGGACTTCTGGGGGACGTTCAAAGCCAGCGTCTAGTCTCCAACCGATTCTGTCAAGTCATCAGCCATAGAATCACATCACAGCCAGTAAAACTGGTTCCACAGCAAAACCTGAACCGGTGTCATGTCTAACCTGTTGCTGAAAACGACACCGCCACACATTCCACTATTGTTATTGATGGTGGTGATAACCTTGTTAGAAAAGCAAAATACATGTTGACTGACCCCTAAACCAGCACTAGCACCAAATTTGATTTGGCAGAAAAGGGCGTCGTAATGATTTGTTGAAAACCAACTGAATTTATTGCCTTTTAGAAAGAAAAGCACCTTCCACTCGTGTTCAAAAATGCAGCGATGATAAGCAGCACAGTGTGTATGTGATGGTGCATGGACCCTGAATAGATTAATCCTGTTCTCGCCATCACTTCTATCCCCAACTGTGATAATCACACTATAGCCCTTCAGCTGTGACACAGATCTATGAAAAACACAACCCATCACCATGTTACAAATATAGTGCATATAAAGATGGCCACAGCAACACTGTTTCTTGCTGCAATGGAAAAATGAAATGAAACCGGTTTAGTGAAACAGCATCCATCTGTGCAATGAACACTATGTGAAAGAGCAAAAGCAAATCAACAACAAAATTAACCCAGGAACCTACTGGAAACAAATCTGCAACCAAGACACAAAAGCCACGTGTTTTTCTCCACGAAGACCAAATGCTGAAGCAAAACCGTGAGCATCACGACAACATCGAACAGGGAAAAGCCTTTCGATGGCAAAGTCAGGGGCAGCTGGATGCAACATCCTCTACGTCTCTGCTTTACCCAGTGACTAAAGCTGATAGATGGAGGTCTAAGAGTGAATTTAAAGTACACACTGTTAAGTGTGTTTTTTTTCAGTTGATGTGTGGAGGGCAATGAGTCGGACAGTTACCAACACTACTCCTTTGAAACACGGTCTCACCCGGTTTGTTTGGAACATTGCACTTATCAATCTGTCCACATTGAAGCCAGTTTCCTCTGACTATAAATTCATTTATATCAGCTACAGCACTATTTTGGGTGTATTTGTGAAATATGAACCAGTGGTTTCTCTGTGTGGTAAAGAACGGACTTTTAAGACGAGCCTGCAGAGCAGTACAGACACTCGAAGCTGTAATGATGCATTATGTTCATCACAGAGGCGCAGAAATAGCAGCAATACAACTAACCATTTATATTAAGACTTATCTTACAATCTGTACAGTAACTGAAAAGCACATCATCATGGTGAGTAAAAGCCGTCTCGTGTGCTGTCCTGCAGTGTGGAGCATGACAACGGCTTTCGGATAAAACTAGTGAAAGGACCCGAGCGCTCCAGGATCCGTTAGAGTTCTTCGACTGAGACACAGCGCTCAGAGCTGGAGGGTGTAAGGAAATATGTTAATGTTGTCGTTTATTAGGGATGGACACTGAATTTAAACAACCATCCCTGTCACTTCTGAAATGTTGCTGTTTTGTCTGGTTTTAGAACTGATAAACATGACCCTGGGAGTCAACTGAGAGCCCTCAATCTGAGCTGTATGTCTGCATTTAGATTGCATTAATATACTGGGGGTGGGGGGGTTGTGTCCTGTGATCTGTAAGGGTTTCCTGCACAAACTAAAACAAAAATAACCATTTTTTTTTTTTTTTTCAAAAGATGAATTGTATTTCGTTCAGGCATTACCTGCAGTACACCACCCACAGTTTGGGCGAGCGGATACCAAAAGACATATTTTACACCACAGAACTAGAGAGTTGCTGGTCTCAGATGATACGATTGTGTTAACGTGTGACTTACCAACTTAGTTTGGATCTGAACAGCGCATACACTCACCTAATCAAGAGAGCAACACACCAGTACCTTCTGTGTTTACACTTACTGGTGGTTTTGGAGCAAGAGCGGTACAAGGGCTTCGGTTCCATGTCAAAAAGGGCAGTTTGATAGTGATGTAATGGGGTAAAATATTTAGTCTCATTCTTTAAAAGAAAATGACTAAGTTTTGCTCCTGCGAGGGTTAAACAGAAGTGCAATGCTTTTCTTCTGTGCAGCTTGTAACTTCAGAAACGGGCCACCTACTGTAGATAATACACCCACTATGTTGAAGTACCTCATATGATCCCACTTCAATTTATCTCAACAAAATTAACCACACCACTCACATATGACCTGTTGTTCTGTTTCTGTATGTACAATGTTTTAAGACTAAACAAGTGATTGGATTTATGAAAATGCACATCCCTATAGGAACTGCCACCATTAGTATTAAAATTCTGATGTTCAGCTTCCACAAATTCTTTATAAAGCAATGTAATTTTGAAATAAAGCTGGTACTGAGATGAACTTTGGGTGACAGCCGAGTGCCTGTTTGAGGACGTCTACCAGGTAATTAGGTGCTAACTAGTTTCATTTGTTGACAGCCATGTGCTGTTTTTGGACCATTCATGTGGGGTGCTGTATGTGGTAACACGCTTACACTCCGATCACTGTTACAGGAAATCAAACTCTTGCATATTTCAGTGTGTGAAGTTATTAAGCCTTTTAAAAGGCTGGTTTGTTGTTGTGGTAAAATCCATTACAAATGCACCAATTTAATTATTTAAAAAGGGAAATAAGTAGGAAAAAAAAAAGCACTTCTTGTGTCTTTCTTAAAACTCGTGGGAGTAATTTGGTTTATAAATGTGTAAAGCTCTAAGTCAGGCACTTAGTGTGTTTTGAAATCACAAACATGACATCTCAGATCTATAATCACATTTTCATTCACCAGACTGAGGGGGGTCACATGACGCACGAGCATCTGTGGTATGCAAGCTGGTCAGGTGGCTTAAACTGGCAGGTCCAGCATTATGACCACTGTTGAACTAATTCCTGTTGTGCTCTTCATAGGCATATACAGGTACAGTTTGCACTTCATGTGCAAAACCTGTCCAATTTTTTACCTTTTAGGTCAAAATGGCTGATCCATCAGGTTTTTTTAACCTACTTTTTCATAGATAAACCCTATAAAAAGGAAAAAGTCTTGCGCAAAGACTTGACTTAAGGTTCTGTCTGCAGTTTGTTACAGAGTTTCGTGCTGAGTGCAACAGCTCCAGGCCTCTGCAGGCTGAGAGGTGGCTTGAGGATCTTGTCTGTCAGAACGGCCTGCTGTGGCCTCTCTGAGGCCTGAATGCTGTGGGGTTTTGGACAGAGTGGCAGCCTCTCTGCCCAATGCTGTTGGGAGCTTAGAGGGGCATAAACCTGGTGGTGGCAAACAGGAGGGGGTTCAGGTCTTCAGCGTGGACAGCCCGATGGAGCGAGGGCTCTGAACGGCTGCGTTCAATTTTTGGCAGTAGGTCTTGAACCTGCTCAATGGCTACCAGGATCTGAAAGTGGTAAACAGAGAGGAAAATAATCCTTGGGATTAAATCGACAAACATGTGCTGTGGTCCTTTTCAAGTGATCTGAAGGTTTTATCAGATTATTTTATATTAAACAAAATATGCACAGTGTTAACTAAAATTGTTTTTGTTCTTTAAATAAAGGACATTTGTACAAAGCAAAAAAAAAAAATTGCCATCCTCACTCTCAGACATTTATCAATTTTGCGTAACAATGCAAATTACATCTGACTTAGAACAAAAGCTGGAGTGCATACTGTGGATCAACAAATGTGAAACTGACTTAAATCCACAGCTATAACATTTGAAAAATTCTGACTTTGGCGCCTCCCACTGGTGAAGAATGAAAACAAAACAGACAGGAAGTTCGGTAGCAGAATTAAACAGCCTGGGCAATAATGAAGTTTAATCAACCACTTTACAGCTTTGACTCAGACACTACAATCTAAACCGGAAATCAGGGCGACATGTTTTCAGAATACATAGTACACTGTATTTTACTTTATTTTGTGCTGAGAACTAGATTTGAAATAAACTGACTTTGGTGCACGTGTCCAGATTCCCTACAGCACCACTACGAATGGTTTTTCTGTAGCAGCTTTATTTATTTATTTTTTTTTATTTAACCTTTAATTAACCTGGCAAGACGGATTAAGAACACATTCTTCTATACAACTGCGGCCTGGCAAAAGGCAGAGGTTGTGTCCAATACATGTAAGATCTGCAAATGTGGGAATATTCTGAGAATGCTGTTTATGTTTGTCATGGAGATCAGTGGTGAGTTCGTGTCCGTTTGGACATAGACATCCTGCACATTTCTGACTGGAGAACTCTTGGGCACAGATTAAAATGTGTGCACCAAACAAATTACTGTTTTGGTGCAATACATTTGAATTTTGTTCTGTTTTCACTTTATCCCTGTGGACACTACGAAAACTGCAAGTGAATTAATTGATTATTTTCTGTAAAGCACTTTCACTTTTTATAAAAGGTGCTATACAAATATTGTTTATTATTATGATTGAATACAATTTGTGGGATAGGGTAGTCCAGATTATACAATGCATTTAGTTTTCAAAATCAGTCAGAATTAACAAATGTATCATCAATAAAGCTTACTCAAGTGTGCTCATCCTTTCTGAAACAGTATAAGACACACACCACTCACCTGTGGAAACAAGGGCCTCTCATCACGTTTGAACTTCAGGCAATCAACAATCAGCCTTTTCATCGACTTGGGTGAGGTACTATACAGCTTACTGAGGTCTGGAGACAAGTAACCTCGTCCAACCATAAAGATTATCTGAGGGGGGAGAGGTGGGGGGGGGTCACATTAAAATTCCTCATATGTGCGAATGTGAACTCAAATCGCTCAGACTTTTTCAAACTCTTAGACAAGTGTCAGATTCTATCAAATGTTGTTTTATATAGAGTTTCATGTAACCTGGTCTCTGTTGCTGATACTGGAGTAAGGCAGGGTCCCTGACATCAGCTCAAACAGTACTATGCCATAACCATATACATCAGACTGGAACGTATATGGGTTACTGTCCTGCATTCGAATCACCTCTGGAGCCTTATGGAGAAAAGGGAGAGGAAACAAAGCAATGAAAAACCTTCATGAAAACAAAAATTCCCTCACTTGTATTGAGCGGCACAGGGTGGTCAAGCTTCTATCAATCATAAGCAACACTTGACTGACTGATTACCATTTAATATAGCAGTCTAGCGGACATAATCACACTGTAGTCTTAATGAGGTTTGGAGAAAACACCTCTAGTCTTCAACACAGACAGGAATATACATGCTAAAAATCCTGTGTTCCCACAGGCATTTTCTAAGGAAGCCAGAACATCTATTGGAAGAGACATGCCTGGAGTCTCATTTCCCAGCATAAACTCTGAATCACCAATCAGTGGTTTTATGTATATGGTAAAAACAGTCTTACCATCCACAGAATGGACCCGCTGGGCTGTTCTACCTGTTGAGAGCCACTCCACCGAGACTTTACTGTGGCCAAACCAAAATCGCCAATCTTTACAGTCCAGCCCTCATGGAGAAAAATATCTAGCACCGCAGATCAGGAAAAAATACAACAAAAATAACTTGTCTCTGTGTTTAAATACCAGGCAAACCTGCACAGTTCTAAAATTGGAGAAAGTGCAGTCGTACATCTCTCCTTCAGAGAGCTCAACCCACAGGTCTCAATCTGCTGCCAGTCTGCACAATATATCTAAAATATAACATGTTCAGCCCATTCCAGTATTCTCTAAATTTAAAATAATCTTCTGTATGCAACTGAAGTACAAACACAAAGATATATTTCATTTGGGCTTTATACTCTGTGCTGTGAGAATTAATGTTTGCTCCAACCTAGATTGCATTTTTGTTAGTTCAGTGCAATGTTTTAATAAAGTACTTCAAATAAAAGTACACATTGTATATGTGTATTTCCATTATGATCATACTTTTGTCATGACCATATTAAAACAATGCACTGTTAAAATCACTTCCTAGTACTTTAGTGCTGAAGTGGCCCTCCTATGACCGGGGCCTGAGACCTATAGCTTGAACCATCTTTAAATCCAGTCTCCACTCATAAGGAACATAACACTGTCATAACACTCCAACTTCGTAAGGTTCGTCGTCCTATTGAAAGGTTGCAATTCATGCTTGTGGTCACTAGCTACAGAATATGCTGTTCAATTGTGCTGTTGTGGTTACTGATGAAATCTACAGCAGGTCGGTGGATCTCATGACACATTCAGTCATCACAAACAAAGGATACTGTTTGATTTAAGATCTCGATGAATTATGTTCTTTGCATGAAGATAGCTGAAAAACGAAAACAGATAAAAATAGGTTAAGCAGAATATTATGACTGTCTTATACATCTTGACCAGTTTAGAAAGCCTGAGTTAGGGTCATAAGGCCCTTTTAAATCCCTTTTTCATTTTCTTACTACATTAAAACAGACTTCTACCTGTTTGTAATGCAAACTATGCGAATTACAAAATTAATGGTCCCCAAATACCGATCCATTTACACCGTACCTCGGCAATGTTTACAATGTAAAGAACCAATTTTTAGACAGAAAGGGAAAAAAGTGTCTAGAGTCACAAATAATATTCATACCCTTTAAGCACTACATGATATGATGTATGTTTTAGCTGGCAATATGTTAACACATATTTAGTAATCGTTATATTATTTTGTTTTTTTTTTTTACATTTTTACTCAGTTCTGCACAATGACTATTTTGTTCATTTTTTCCCTTTTACAGATTATTTGGTTAAGTTTATGTTCATTTTTGTTAAATTTATTTACTTATTTTATTCACTTTGTAAATTATGTCACACATTATATTGATTTATTTTGGCCCATTTTGTTGTTCATATTCGTTTACTGAACCAATTTATTTTATTTTCATTTTTTTGAACGTTTTAATTCATTTTCTTTGAGTTGATTTATTATGAGTCATTTTTGTGATTTCTATTGTTCATTTCCTTGGTTATTTTGCTCACATTTGCCAAATCAAAAGTTGTTTTTTTTTCTCCGTAATTGTGATTGTTTTTGCTCATTTTCTTATTTTTTTTTTAAAAACATTTTCATTTTCTTGATGATTTTGTTCATTTTGTTGATTACGGGCATTTGTTTTGCCTTAATTTTTGTTCATTATCAAGTTCTTTGTTTCCTTTTTGTTGATTTAGGGCTCATTTTGTTCATTTTGATTTATTGTAATAATTCCACCAGTGAACAAAGCCACATGAGCCTCTGGAGAGTGGGAAAAAGCCACAGGTTGCAGACCCCTGACTTATGCAGACTATTCTTAAGCACTCTGCATTAATTGATTGAAATTAATTGATATCTAGCCCTTTAAAACATTCCAGCAGTGAGTGAGTGACATTAATGAAGTGGAACTTGTGAGCAGGTCTTACTCCATGCCCTGTGCCGTTTGTCGAGCTACATCAATGCGTCGCATAGTTTCAAACGTGGTCTCTGTGACGTGCAGATGGCGGTACAGGCTGCTGCCTTCACACCACTGTGTGATGATGGCAAAGTTGGGCTTAGTCATGTAACCCATGAACAGCAGAATGTTGACATGGCGTGTCTTCCTGCAGGGACCAGAGGAGATAATTGTCAGATTTAGGCATCTTGGTAATAAATTATCTGCATCTCAGCAAAGCAAAAATGTGTAATACCAACATAAAGTTAATCACACTGGTGTAATTACAGTTTACTGCTATGTTTGTAATTCTTCCTTTTAGAAAAGCACTGTAGTTACATAGATAGGCCACCTACCGTAGGACTTGCATTTCATTCTTGAAGGCTTGTAACTGTTCAGGCGTTGGCTCCGTGACTTTAAGGATCTTAATTGCCACGTCTCCATGCCACTTTCCCTTAAAGACAGTTCCAAAGGAACCAGCACCTATTCTCTTCTGAATGGTAACTTCTCGAGAATGGACTTCCCAGTAGTAACTTGAGTCTCTGTAACCACCTCGGTGCTGGAACACAATGGTTAAACAGGGATCGTTAGCAAAAAAAATACAGAATTTATGATGCCAACGTTGGAGAGATATTCAGGTTTCAACCAGTGAAATTCAAAACTTTCAAGGTACCTGGGGAAACAATTATTACAATTAATTTACAGTGAAGCATAAGAATAAGGTACATAATTACATACCACTTTCTTTTTGTCATCAGATGAGGAGGACTTGCGCTCCTTGTGCTCTGATGGAGATTTGGGCGGTCTCCTTCCCGGAGAGCCCAGAGTAGAGGGTGGACTTGTGGAAAGCTTCGGCGAAGGTTCAGGACCTGCAGACATGAGGACAGTCCAACATGAGACAAACTCAAAAGGAGAGTAAGGGCATAATGTGCATTAGGAATAGAAAAAAAGCACAAACATACCTATTGTGTTATTGAATTTTAGTGCTTCCTGAAAAATAAGATGAGGAAACATAGTAAGTCACATAATCAATACAACACAATACAACATGTCTGACACATATTCTGATCTTATTCCTGCACAAATTACCAGGCATCATTACTTTTCTTTCTTCCGTAACACAAAGCTATGACTCATCTGAATGCATTTCACCAATACTGTTTGTTTAAAGTTGCATCATCAAAGCTTGTTGGTGGTTTTGGAAATATTTCAAGCCTCGTTCTCAACAAAGTCAAATGACTATTATCTCTAACAGCCAAAGATGAGAAACCACTTTCAAATAGAAACAAGACCGTTTCAAAACTCAACACAATGAAATATTATGTATATATACTATTTATTTCATGCATTCATTACCTCGTATCAAGATCACATTCTACTAGCTGTATGTGGAAGCACCTGTAATGTCTACAACACAAACCACAGCCACAGTTTTCTGTGGTGGTCCACACATGTTGGCCAAAGATCTCCAAAATTTTGTAAAATTAAGTTGTCGGATCAGAAACACATCTTGGGCTTTGAGGTTTCACCAATGACTGATTCTGGCCGCAATTGTACATGATGAGCAACCACCTTCCTGTAGTTTCCTGTAGTTTACGACAACTACAATGGGTCAACGTTATAGTGCTTTTTCACATCCAAACTGACAAGTACGTTTGAGTCTCTTATTACCCCAACACAAAATGTCATTTTTAGTGCACTCCAAAAGGCCTTTGTTCCTTTCACTGATTGGACTTCTATTGTATCATTTGACTGAATTTACACCAGTGCAGGTGGTACGCAGATGTTTGAACTCAACTTTAAGATGTACACAAAATTTTAAGACCAGTTGAAAAATTGCAAGAAGGTACATTTTGCACTGTTGGATCTTAAGAAGGTTCTAAGTAGTTCTTCAAAATACAAAAGAAGAAATGAGAGTCAGAAGAAAAAAATTTGAGTCAGCAATTTATTGCAAACAACCATTAAACTGAACTAGGCTGTTCATCAGCTGATCAAAAGTTTAAGACCACAGCCTTTAAAAGCCCAGATCTTTGCAAAAATGTAGATTCAGTGTCATTTTGTGTCAGGCGTCCACACTGTCATGACCTCCTGATGGCAAAGGCAAAAAAGCTTTCTCTCTTTGAACGCGGTTGGATTGTTGAGCTG
>JAQQAE010008993.1:0-14863 GCA_029823295.1 Pseudamia nigra
TAATTTTTGTTAATTTATTGACTGTTTTGGTCATTTTTGTTTGTTTAGTTGCTTGTCTGGACATATTTTTTGTTAATTGGGTTTATTTTGTTGCTTTTTAACTCATTTTTATTTGTTTTTTACAAATTTGTAAAATTTGTTTTTTGTTAATTACATACATTTGTGTACAGAACAGCACACAAAACGAAGAACCAAAAACAAAACAATGGAGATAGACTGTGTTGCTTATTTTTAGTTATTTTCTCATCATTTTGTGGAGTATTTTGTTAGTAGTTAGTGCATATATCAACACATGTGTGGTAGCCTATAATAATCCTTTGCCGAGTTTGAATTTTATGAAAGTGAATCTCAGCTTGATGAGGATTCTAGGATGTGGGTCATAAGGTGACAACAAATGAGAAGTACTGTTCTATTTTGTCATTTTCAGCTATGTGTAACATATAGTATCACACCAAACCAGTCAATGGACACATGCCTCATTCACATTTTCATTTTTGCAACATGTCTAAAGTTCACTTCAAATTCACTTGACAGTTTTAACGGAAGCAGAGCTTTTGTGGTTCCATTAATGCTGTGTTTCTTTTCTCCACTCTGTTCATTGCCTTTACTCTTGCTCTCTCTTTTATCTGTGTCTTCACATCTTGCCTGGAGGCAGGTATTAATTGAAGGGTCCTTGTTATAATAGATTCAAATTGTTAATCACAGAGCCTTGTTAGAGAGCAGTCTAATTGTAATTACAGATGCTCGTTAGCTGTAGCTCTGTCATTAATTGAACATTGTGACCTTGGTAATTACCACAGGCATACATGTATTTGCCAGTGCTTTTTTCCACTGTGAAAATGACAGTGAAAATGCGATCATTTCTGGGAATCAAGAGGAACTGTTTGGCTTTGAAGGGGACAGCTGTATTCCATATATTTATATATTTTTGCAGCCAGTACAAAGATACCCACAGAATCTGTCCAAAGCTTTGTTGTTGTTTGTTTCAGTTAAATGAAAAAAAATAATAATGTGAACCAATGACAAGTCAAAGACTTTCAATTTAAAATGCAACTGTTCATGTTCTTGGTTCAGGTTGATGGCTGCTTTCTGCCCCCTTTGTTTAAAATCTAAGGCAGGATTTTATTTATTTATAGGTTATTTGATATGGGTGGATATACTATGCATAGATAAACTGAAAACCGCTATCCAGTGAAAAGATCCTGGTGTTTATAGTGAACATTAATTTTCAACAGCCAGCCAGTTTCATGAATTCTTGATAACCTCACTTTCAGCTCTACTATTAATATAAACACCACTGCAATGAAATGGACGTTTATTTTTCTATTATTACCTGTGGTTAAGCAATTATCTTAATAATCTAATATCAGAAATTTTCTTTGACGCTTCAAATGCACACCCTAATATTAAGAGGTATTGGTCATTGGTCATGTTTAATTGTAGATCATTTGGGGTTAATGAATGGTATTAGCTGAAAAGAAGCTGACTAAGCTTCAGTTTAGGAATGATACAGAAAAAGAATCATATCACCCATGTTTTGTTGAGCTTTTTTTATCAGTATAAGCTCTAGCTCTGCCATCCCACTGTACACACACAAACTCTACAAGGGTAAGAGGTTCAACCAATCAGGTTTACGCAAATGGTGTTGACATGCTCATTATCAAGCTTCCTGTTTGTCTTCTCATTTTGTTGACTAATTAAGACTTTAGAATGGAAGGAAACTGAAAATGAAAGTGACAGCGCATGTCACCTACTGTCTGTAAACAAGGGCAGGTAATACAGAAAGATGATTAAACTTCTTATTTGTAAATCAACACATAGTTTGTCTCACTCAAAATTTTCATTCCATACTGTATTAAGAGTGTCCGTGTATGAAGAGTGATGTCTTTACCTTTAAGGCAGTACAGTCCATTAATATCATATACAGCCTCCTGATAAATAAATGTTCTAGGTTATGATATAAAAATAACTAATGTGAAATGTGCACATGAACATGTTTAAAATATGCTCTAGTTTGTATCAAGACAAAGGTCTGGAAATAATTATTGGACTGATGTGATAAAGAAATCTAGCAAAAGATGCACAAGATGTTTATACATTTTAAAAAAGGAACAAAAGACAATATCAGCTGTCAAATGTTTATGATTTAATTTAGGAACATACCATCTCAAGTGGAACTGTAGTGAGTATTATACAGTCCCTGTGTTAAGAGTGATGTTACTTTTAAGGTAATATGTTATTATCACTTACAGCCTCTTGATAAAAAAAATGTTCAAGATTATGATATAAAAATGGCCAATGTGAAATTTGAATATGTACATGTATTTAAAATATAGATTGTATCAAGACAGCTCTTGAAATAATTATTGGACTGATGTGACAAAGCCAGAAATCGAGCAAAATTTATATGACATGTTTGTACATGTCAATAATAGGTACCATATAAATTCAGAACATTGATGTTAGAAAAACAGTCTGGAAATCTATAAATATTCTGATCTCATAATATCAAAAGGTCATGCTTATTCTCTGTTATGATGAATTACCACAGACAATGTGATGTGGTTGAATGATTATTTCTGAAGCTGCTCACTTCAGGGTACAGGTAAACGGTTTATTGCATGTTCATATAATTTATGCATGTTGAAATATATTCTTTAAAACCTTGCCCTCCCGTATAGCGTGAAAAAACAGAATAACAAAATGTATTAAAACATTATTTCACTTCCAAACCTCTGGCGAAGACTGTGGTGTAGCGTTCTATTACTTATGTAAATATAGTACATTAAATATAAAAATGCAATATACAGCATACATACATTATACATTATACATTAGCATATGGGTCAAATCAGTATTGTTCAATTCAATTCAGTTGTATTTGTATAGCGGTCATCACCATCTAAGATTATGTCTAGGCACCTCACAATTCAAGGAAAAACCTAAAGACTATATTGTAGACTGTAAAGGGATAAAAATATTTTAAAGCATCAATGGAAACCTGATTGCAATCATGTCCGTATTTCTTATAGACAGCACCATCCTCACGAGGCCGAGTAGGTTGTCCAATAACCAGAGGGTTGGCAGTTCAAACCCCTCTCTGTCCTAGTTATTCTGTCATTGTATCCTTGGGCAAGACACTTCACCCCCCTTGCCTTGTATGAATGTGAATGAATGTTTGGTGGTGGTCAGAGAGGCCGCTGGCGTGAATTGGCAGTCACGTTTCCACCACTGTAGATCAGCTGTGGCTGCAGATGTAGTTTACCGCCGCCAGTGTGTGAATGTGGAGTGAATGAATAATGGATTCAATGTAAAGTATTTTTAAGTGTCTAGAAAACACCCTTTTCTTTTAACAATTAAAGAAAAGGATAGTGTCATTATTGTGGGTATTGATTTTGTTCATGCCTGTGGTGCTGATGCTTTCACTGTCATTCTCTTGTGGAATGTGCAAGTGTGAGTCACAGAATAAAGAAATGCCACCAAGACGGAGAAAATTATTTGTATTTCATCAGAGATGACGTGCAACAACTAATTTTCTGAAATTGTTTCCTTGTCTGTCTTTTTTTGTAGGCACTTCCTCTTTAAGACAGGTACAGGCACCACCCCTCTCTTTTCCACGGCGACTCCTGGTTACACGATGGCAACAGGCTCAGTGTACTCTCCGCCCACCAGGCCGCTGCCTAGGAATACCCTGTCCCGCTCTGCCTTCAAATTCAAGAAATCCTCCAAGTACTGCTCATGGAGGTAAGATATGTCACCTATGGAAAGAAACAACCCAAAACAACCCATGGTGCCTCATATGTACTATATCAGTTCACTTCAAATCACTCTGATGAAGGGAGACCTATACTTATGACAAATGCAACTACGTAATTACATTACAAGCTGTTCATCCATCAGCCAAAGTGGCAGTTTCCCAGAATCAATTATTTGCTGTTTGGACTAACTTTAATTTCGAAATGCCTGTGATAGATTTGTTTTCTCGATATTATTCAGTCTAATTTGTCTGTAAGGCTTGAAGGTGTCATTAAAGTGTTGCTACTTTGTGCTTCCTGAAGCCTTAGTGTAAAATTAAAGCTAGAAAATAACACAAAATGCAACACGTACTGTATAAATTTCATAAGATTTTGTTCTTCTCTGAAAGCTGTGGTTTGAAAAAAAAAAAGATATTGACATAAGTGTTCCAAGAATCTTTTGACAACCTTGTAAGCGCAAAGATCTTTAAACAATCTCTCATGGGTCTCTCCTAATTCTTGGGCAATAATTCTTTTGGAACATTTCTTCTTGGCCTGTACAATGAGAGGAGATCAGACCGTTTTGCACAACACAACCCCCCAGTGAATGTAATGCAATATTGTCTAAAACTGATCATGCTTTGGCAGCTGTGTGTGCATGGAAAAGGTGAATGCAGTCGACTCCATATCATATATGTGACTCCATATCATACACAATGTGATGAACTGTACA
Organism: Pseudamia nigra; assembly: GCA_029823295.1. Lineage (NCBI taxonomy): Eukaryota > Metazoa > Chordata > Actinopteri > Kurtiformes > Apogonidae > Pseudamia > Pseudamia nigra. The sequence goes on from JAQQAE010008993.1 coordinate 4,468, forward strand.
CACAAAATACTAGTGTGCACACTTACATAACTTATTTCTCAGCCTTTATTCTTCCAAACACATGGCTTCTTTTAAGTATGTCTCCCTTGCCTATGGCTCCTTTTCCCATTTAAATATAGCTTTCTTCAGTCTAACCTTTTATTCTCTATTTTTCTTCCTCTTTCTTCATTCTCTCCTCTTATCTCCCCCATCCTTCCTCCCAAACCTCCTCCCCTGTCTCTCCTCACAGCTAAACAAGCCAGCAGCCATGTATAAGAGCACTCTCTGACTTATTGCAGAGCATTGATTTGAGCACCATCCCTGGCCTTACATTGTGGTTTTTAGACTTTCAGTTTGAGAAAATGACACCTCCAGCTACTTTAATTTTGTGAGAGAAAAAAACTGAAAGTGTCTGAAAAGTATAGCTTCTCTTGTACTGTCTTTAATCAGACCTGTGGAGTGGGGATTCAAGTGTAGTGAGGCACAGGAATGTAGATGTTGAATAAAGCATAGGCAAAGGAGTTTTCCATTCATTTCTGAGAGAATATAATTGAAGCAAGGAATGCTGAGGATTTTATATTCAACTATATTTTTTGGTGAATGCTGAGCAGAATCTCACCTGCGAAAAGCTTCAATCCAAAAAAGCATGTTGATTTGGTGGGATCACTATATTATCTAAAAAGTTGGGGCATATTCCTGACTTCAGTGAAAGATTGATCTGTGGGTTAGGATCTGTCCATTCCTCAGCACTGGCATGTTACAACAACACATACAGTATCCGTAGAGTTTGTGCTACTGTGTGGAAAACAAACCTTTCTTTCCACATTTCTACCATTCTTGCACTGAATGCTAGAATGCGACAGCATCAGGGAAAGTGGGCTGTCCGTCCATAAAAGACGTATCTGTCCCATACAACTGTACAATTAGTCAGACATCTTAATTTACGGAGGACCTCTGAATTGAAAACTGCAAACAAACACTGGCTATGCTGTTACCCTGACATAGCATCTGTGGCAAGAGAGACAGGAGGTTCTGAAGCTGAGATTTATGTTAAAACCTTCACTGCATCTCTGTGATTAATAGTGTCATAAAAACAGCAGCCAAGACTGGGCAGCTACACTGTGATTGGCTGTAAGAAATATTTCTGTGTATGATAGGAAGGCTTTGGGTGGCAGGATGTAATTTGAGCAGAGAGCAGCTGACTAATGTGCTTGTCATCAGCGTAATTGTTAAAGGGCAACAGAGTAAAAAATGTAATTTGATCTATAACAGGTAAACATACTATTTGTTCAGTTTTACATGAGCTGAAAAACTTGTTCCGGTTTGAGTCCATTATAACATTGGATTCACAAGTCAGAGCAACAATGAGCATCTAGCCAAGCCGTTATGGATCTCTGGATGCAGTATTTGTGATAAATACTTGATTTGAGGAATATATAGGAGCTACTGCTATTTATTTTATGAAATAGCATGTTTGAAAAACTCATTATCAATATAAAATCAACAATAATAGTTGCAGCAGCAGTAACAATAACGGTTTCTGTCCAGTGGAATCTTTGAGGATGCAGTCACCAGATGGAAAAACAAAAAGTGCCTATTGTACATTTCTGCAAATCCCAGCTTCAAATAAATTTGCATTTCCTCAATAGATAGGAGGTGCTTAGGGTGGTCAGAGGATATGTAAAATTCAGGATTTTGGCAGTTTGCTTTATACTGCAGGTGTGGATGTTTTTCACTTCAGATGCATCAATTTACAGACATAAAAACTGAATTAAAACCAGTGAATCGTTACATCTCTGCTTGTATTGCACTGCAGCAGGATTTACAATCCTGAACATGTTTTATATTTTATGTTGTCCAAAGTAGCCACATTTAACTTTAATGTCAGCTTTGCACACTCATGACATTGTGATTCATGAGGTAGGCACTTGGATTGTCTTTCAATTCCCAGGTGTGTCTTGTCAAGAGTTATTTTGAGTCATTTCTTGTATTCTTAATGTGTGTAAGATCATTAGTTGTTGCAGAGGAAGGGTGGGTACAGTCAATAGCTCAATTGGTGGTACTACAACAACTGGAGAAATCCATATTATGGCAAGAAACAGTTAAGTAAAGATAAAAGACAGTCCATCATTACTTTAAATAATGAAGGTTTGCCAGAACAATGAATGTGTCTGATTTGGACAATCTGAAATATAAAACATATTCGGGTTGTTGAACACTTTTTTGTTTACTACATAATTCCATGTGGACAAAGTGGAAAATGATACAAATAAATAAAATCTACTGGAGACGCTAGTCTTAGTATATGATACTGATAGTTGTAGTCTGATTTTGGAAAGCACTTCCATACAAGAGGAATTGGGGTTTGTGAAGATTCCTACATCCTAACTCCTGTATCTGTTTAGGTTTCGATGAGAAAAAAAGCCCTGGTATTTTTCCCAAACTGTAACCAAATGATGTCAGTACAAAAACCTACCCACATGTTAAATGCTTACATATGTAAAGAACTTCTGCCTAAACCTTACCATGAACATCAATAGACAGCACATGTCAGCAAGATTTGAAATTCATTTTTGATTAGTGCAGTTATCAGAAACATACAATATGCATTTGCATTGTGTTTACACTGGGTTGATTATGTACAGTATGTAATAAGCTGCGATGGTAACATAACTCTGTGTTCTTCCAGGTGTACAGCCCTCAGTGCAGTTGGACTGTCAGTGCTGCTCTCCGTCCTGCTCTGTTACTGCATAGGTAAGAATACGCACACAGAAGCCCGCACTGTGTCTATACCGTGCACTCACACACACACTGTCTCTAAATCAGCGTCTTGAATGCATGCAGACACATTTGTCCGAAGGGTCCGTTCTCCCAGGCAGAGGTTGACAAATGAGACTTTAATTCATCCTTCCCCTGATCTGTCTATTGCTAATCCGTCTGTTATCTGTCTCTTCTAATCTCTTCCAACTTCCTTCCATCTCTGGCTCCTTCTCCAGCAGTCATTCTACGCTTGTTGCTGTGCTGGTTTTCACTCTGTGCTATGAGCCCATCAGATAAACACACTGCCAGGGTTTTCCTTCCTTCAGGCATTTTTCCTCTCTCTCTGAGTCTCCTCTTTCCAGGATGTGCTAAAGGTGACGGGCAGGCTAAATCCAAGGGAGATTTTATGCTCAATTTTAGCTGGAACCAGCACTCAAACATGTTTTTTATATTAACTAATAATAAGCCTTTGGCAGACTGCCTTCACTTTCAACGTAACTTAATCTTCCATTTTTTGAAGCACATTTTCACATTTTGTCTAACCTTACATTGACAGTTTCCACACTATGTTGCTGTTTTTAGAGTTATATTAGCCAAATCAAACACATCCAGAAGCTACATTGCTCCTTGTGCCATCTTTCAGTTTCATTTATTTTTAATTTGTTTTTGAAATATTGGAATTGTTTGAACTCCCGCCCCTGTTTTCTTGTTTATCTGGTTATATTCGGAATGTATCTTGTGCTTTTATTTTGTGCTTCACTGCAGTTAATTTTGGACAAATAAAACCTTAATCATTACACTTATCAGAAAATTCTTGTACCATAGTAAGGAAAGAGAAGTTGGTAGTACATCGGGATGTTTGTGTGCAGCTGCACTCAGTGTGGTGAAAAGCAGTAGAAACCCAACACAGAGTCTTAAATAATCCAGTGTAATTGTGCATTCAGTACTTTTCAGCACTTGCTTTGTCAGGTTTATCTGAATCTTGATAAGCCCAACAAAGCCATAGAGAAATGCAGTATAAATCCACACATTGGCCACTTTATTAGGTACACTTTTTAACACAAATATGTAATCATCAATTCACACGGCAGTAATTCAGTGCATTTAGACACATTAATACAGTCAAGACAACCTGCTGAAGTTTAAACCAAGCATCAGAATGGGGAAGTAAGGTGATTTACACAACTTTGAACATGGCATGGTTGTTGGTCTGAATATTTCACAAACTGCTGATCTACTGGGATTTTCACATGCAACCATATCTAGAGAGATGATTGTGTGTTCTTTGGATGAAAATAACTTGTTGATGCCTGAGGTCAGAGGAGAATGGTCAGGCTGGTTTGAGCTGATGGAAAGACAACAGTAACACAAACAGCAATGTATAACATGTCAAACCTTGAAGCAGGTGGACAACAGGATCAAAAGATTTCACTCCTGTCAGTTATGATCAGAAAACTCAGGCTACAGTTCACATGGACTGAAGATGCTGGGAAAAACGTTTGCCTAGTGGGCATGGATTTCCACTGCAACATTTGAATATCGTGGTAATGATCGGCACAAGCATGGATCCATGCTACCTTGTATCAACTCTTCAGGCTACCGGTGATGGCACATTTTGAAATGTTTAGTCCTAACTGTACATTGTTTAAATTCCACAGCCTACAGTGCATGAGTATTACAGGGCATGCCCATCCCTTTATGAACACTTTATGATAGCTAGGAGGTCCAACTCAATACTATCATGGTGTACCTAATATAGTGGCCAGAGAATGAACATATGTGTGGTTCTCTCAAAATTTTTGTTTTTATGTATTTCTGAACCCACTTAAATCCAATTAAATTAGAGGTCCGAGTTAAATTGCGCGCTGATACATGTTCATCTCCTTTTGAGTTGAATTTTCAGCAAAACCTTTAATCTAATCTTGAATCTGTAGGGTAGTTTATTCCTCTTTTTGGAAATGCAGCCCAAACTGTAGAAAAAAGAAATTTAACGAGAACGGGGAAATAAAATCTTTACAAAAGAACAGAAGAAACACTCCACAACGCTGCCTGAGGGGATGCCAGTCTGAGTAAAGGGCTTTAGCAGTAGGTCAGCGTTACAGCTTTTCCTGGTATAAAAGCAACTCACCTCCCTCCAAGAAAAAAATATTTCTATTTTGTTTTATGTTTTGTGTGTATTTTGTACATTTTCTTGGTTATTTTGTTCACATTTTGATATGTTTTGCTTATTTTATGCATTATTTTGTTCCTTCAAGTTCATTTTGGATTTTTATTTTCAGTTTCGTTAGTTTGATTATTTTGTGTATTTTTGTTCATATTATTTGTTTGTCTATTGTTGGTTCATTTTGTTAATTTTCTTTAATATTTTGTTAGTTTTTCTATTCTGTTAGAATGTTTATTCAGTATTTTTGTTGCATCTAGGTCATTTTGTTCATTATTTTACTTGTTTACTTTTTAAATGCTGATTTAATGGGCATTTCACACTTAAGAAAATAAGTTCAATCTCTTGTCTTTACATGCAAATAACAAAAACACCAGAGTACTGTGTTTAAGTGTGAGTCACAAGGAAACAAAAAATGATTTGATCATCCTCAAATCAGAGGATGAATGAAGCAGAAAGATGGTAAATCAACAACATAATACAGTATTAATTATCAGCCCTCAAACTTTAATCCACGATCACTTATTGCAAAATCAGATAGCTGTTTGATCTCCTGTGACACTTACAGTAACAGTATTTGAGTTATGTTTGAAATATGGTGTTCTAATTAGCTGGATTAAGATTTAAAATATACATTTAAAGCTGAGTGCTGAGGATATTCATTATCTTTTTCTGAAAATTAACATTACATCACAAAAATGGCATTCTGGTAACACAAAAAGCATGGGGAATTAAAAAAAATCTAATAATAATCCAGTGTGGAGGATTTAGGGAAATCCATGAGCAAATACTGTACGGAAAAACAGCGTTCATAATTATGTTTTTATTGGTAACTGTTAATATTGTTAATATAAACTAACAGTTAATAGTGTTTTCTTTAGATTACAATGAGGCCTTTATCTACAGAGGGAGCAGGTCCTTTTTTTCCTAGACTCCACCATAATGTGCCGTAGAATCTGGACTTTAGATAAACATTGCTGACCTAATATTGTTATCATAATTGTTATAGTATAATAGCCTTTGATTTCTTTCAAAATACAAAATGTTGTCTTGATCAGCTGTATTCATGCGTTAACAAAACATTCCACACAATTGGCATCCACAAATAATCATCCTTCCATGCAGTCATCCATACTGCTATTTGAAGACTGTGCTGCTGAAGTCATTAACCTCTTCAACCTGTCTGGACTCACCAGAGGCCACAGCTTAGTACAATAGACATTTGCATAACAGTGGTGAAGATGGTGCTGCTGGGAGGCTCTTGTGTCCTCTAAAAGTAAATGGGGCATATTTGGTTCTGGGTCCTGAAATTTGACTATTTTCATTTTTGACACAAGCACTGAAATTTTAATTTGGAGGTGCCTGTAATTGTTTGCCACCTGAAAACAGAAAATCAAATCCACACAGAGCCAAGTATATAAAAATCACGCTTGACTGCTTTTTCTTCTCGTGCATGTGACTTTAAAACTGTCTGGGCAGTTTGCTTCTCGTTCTATTGCTCTTGAGCGATATTTTTTTAAGTCCCGGGAGAAAGGCTGAGAAGGGGATGCAGAGGAAGAGGGGTATTTTTTTCTAAAGGTCATCGATTCCCACAATGAACAGAAGCAATTATGATTGGAGCTCAGATGGTCCTTGGACTTAGCGATCTCTTGCCAAAGGCTATGTGTGTGGTAAATTATTTTTACAAGCCAAGCTTTGTGTTTGGGTGTGCACATGTGTGTATCACGGCTCCCCCAGGCAGCGTTGTTAGAAAGATTTTTTTTCTTTTTTTCCCCCCCCATTTGAAGCATCTGTTTAGAGTTTCTTGGGATTTTCTGATTGACACACACACACATACTTTGACACGCAGACATACACACTTTGGTTGGTCCGACACGTATGGATGAACACACACAGCAAACAGACGCACACCAGAGACTTACACATACAACTACACATTTATACATGCTCACAAGGGTTCACAACCACACATGTTATGATTGGCACACGCCGATATCCCAGACGCACATGCACACAAATACACATGGTACATTTGGCCTTGACAGGCTGACATAATGACATACCAGACAACATATGATCCATGCCTGTTCTTCTGTGTGTTTTTCTGGTATATGTAAGTGTCAATCATACTGTGCTCGCCTTTATACCCATGTGAGCATTCTTGCATTCATGTGTGTTTTTTATTCAGCCTCTCTCTTTTTTGAGTCACTATATTTTAGCTTGATATCTGAGAAAACAGCGAAAAGTTTCCTCTTAATGTTGACTGAAATATTCATCTTTATTAGTCGGGGACAGAGTAACGAAAAAGGAGAGGGAAGGTGAAAAATGAGGAAATGAAAGATTTCCAGTTGTGTGTTATTAGCCATGTAAAGGTTCATCAATGTACATTGAGCCTGCGGTCCAGCTTCAATGATACAGAACCAATGATTTCCAAATTCGGGGAGGAATTTGTCAGACATACATACATACAAGGATGTCAGAATGTCTGTGTTTCTTGGCACACATATCCCTCACATGGAATACTCATGGAGCACTTCCACAGAACTGAGACAGCTGAAGAAATATGGGGTTAAACCTCCACAAGAATTTTTACATCTATTTTACTTAAGTCCAGTTAAATGTGCAATCACTCAGAGCACATCTGTGTTATGTATTAGGGTTTATCTCTTTATTTCAATGTTTCTCAGTTAACTCGTGATTTAGAGGTCTGCAAAGTGAATAGAACATAGTCATCGGGGAGGAGAAATCCATTTACGCTTTATTTTTCTTGACCCAGTTTGCACTGCACCTCATTTTTGTTGATTTTTTTGGAAGAAGCGCCACACGCAGATGATTGTCGTTTGGTTTTTTATGTTTCTCGTGTTTGCACTGTAGCGTCTAATCCCACAGCACTGCATATGTTTTATCGGCACCTGGTAGTATTGTGCCCTACTTCTGTTGTTGTTCAATGGCAGTTGGCAAACAGATTTTAGGGGCATTACACAGTACTTACTACCTGGAGTCAGTAAATACCAAAAAAGAAAATATTTTTAAGGCAAGATGAAGGCACAAACTTTAGATTTTCTTGGTGTCTCATCATCAGGAGCATATTCTGATGAAATCCAAGTGGCTGCATACCTCTGATCTCACTGTATTCTAAAGTATCACCTAGAAATTCAACAGGCTCCTCCAGATTTAGTGTTTATTTTTTACCTTCTGGGCGTTTTACTCAAGGGAATCTTCATCCTCTGTATACCCCGAGATAATAGATCATGGCAGTACATCTTTACACTGGGAGCCACTTGCAATAAAACTGAATAAAGAGGAAGTCAATTCTGAGCTGCTACAGAAACAAAAGGATGGTGCAGCATAGCACTGTCCATTTAGATGACCTGCTTACTCTGTAAATATACAGTAAGAAGCTCAATCTAAGGTAACAAACACAACACTTCTTATTTTCAGGTGATTACACACTCATGAAAGCAAGAGTCTGTATATTTTATTCTCTTTCTACAGTCAGGTACCTCTCTTTACACCCTGAGCCTTTCATGACTATTCAGAAGACCCACATCTTTACTCATATAGCAGAATTTGTAAAAAAAAAAAAAAAAAAAAAAAAGAAAGAAAGAAAAGAAAAAAGCATGAGTGGTTAACATTGAAAGCTCTATATGAACAAATACAAGCCAGTGCGTGATTTTAAAGTCTCTTTGAATACATCAGAGGACAGGTAACTACACCGGCAGTCTACTCTATTTTCTTTATTCTTATTATTTTCAGCATTCTCCATTACTATTGAGCTAATCTAAACTGTGAAAGAGCATGTATGAAAGTACAGTATGGAGAGCAAGAAAGTGTTTGAGAACACTTCCCAGGAAAAACCAAAAGACCAAGCGCTACCTCAGCTGCAGATGATACGTTTACTGGCCTCAGAAGCCTGGGACGGTCCTCATGAGAGCCACTTTTATCACTGCATTTGATGGCTTTAGTGACTGCTCAGGGACATATTCAGAGTACTTGAGATTTTAACTGGACTGGCTAACTTTAAATGTGCTTACTTTGTTCCCACAGAAGTCTGAGGAAGAGCAGTGTGCTCGAAACGTCACAGGCAATAAATCTTGAAAACTGGCGCTGATGGTGTGCGGAGTTTTGTCTTTTACACTTTTGTCAGTTTGTTTCATCCAGCACTCAGCCAATTGCCGATGGGGATGTGCGTGTATTTTTCCTCTATACTTTATACTGTTCCCCCGATAAAGCAATAGAGATTAATTCTCATATGTAGTATTTTTTTTAATATGCATCTTTAGTCTTGAACTGTTAATTTTCAATCATGTCTTCACCACTGACACACTGAGAAAATGTTCAATGAGTCAAAATTTGTGTGTGTCCATTAAATTCACTTTACTTTATGAAGGACACGCTATTTTCTGTTGTATCACTTGATTTCAACATTGCGAATAATTGATAAAGTGCAGAAAAGAAAAGTCTGTGCCTTTCCTCTTCTCAGTTTGATCAAATTCTGTGCAGATTTGTGCCATTTATGACTTAAAATAACTTAGAATGTTTTGAAGAGATTTCATCTGCATCACGACGACTCAGTCTGGCTCCTGGCATGCACACCGTGTCTTTTCTCCAAAGTCTGTGGGCTCATTCTTCAAGCCCATTCTTTATACAGCATTCACATGCTAAACAAGTACGGATGCCTGTTTATGTAGCAGCACATGGTGTATACAAATGTAAAGGACAGTCCATTTTCCACACAAGTAGAGTTTCTGTGGCTTTTGTTGCGTAAGTTTATAAGCTTATAGAAAACATTATGCCAGGAAAGATACACATTATACCTTCCTCTGTGACTAATTGTGCCAAGCTGTGGTCGGTAAACTAAGGCACTATATTGAGCAAACATTCAGCAAATATGTGGTCTCTTATTCTTCTGTTCAGTAAATTTATCATAATCATAGCCCAGTACTTTTTTGGAAAAGAAATAAAGCTCAGTCTATGCTCTATACACTCTCGACAGTTCATGTGATTTTATCCATCAGAATGAGAACCCACCGCTCAGATTCACTTTTCCCTCTAAATGACTTGTACTCATGCCCAAACTATTCATATTCTTGCCAAAGCTATATCGCCATATGTCCAGTTTCACCACGGGAGTTGCAGGATAATGATATATAACAGGATTGATTGGGGGAGTTTTTAATCTCCAAAGAATCTGTAATATGAGTTTATGAAATAACAGTCATACATGTCCCTTTTGTCTTGGTGGAAAAATTATGAATTTCATCAAACAATTTATCATCAAACTTACCAAAAAAAAGTGTATCACTTTACTCCCCATCATTTCACTGTGCACAGTTGAAGTCACATAAAAAGTAAACCTATCTCTTAGACCAGGGGTGTAAAACATACGGCCCGGGGGCCGGACCCGGCCCGTTGGATCATTTAATCTGGCCCGGCATAAATTTCTGAGTATGTCAAAAAAAGAAGCGAGTCTCTAGCTCATTTCTATCAAAAGTT
>JAQQAE010008994.1:0-14861 GCA_029823295.1 Pseudamia nigra
TCAAATGGAGGGGAGGAGCTAATCAGTGAAATCGCCTTCTGTAGTGACTGGTAGGAGACAAAGGTCTGCAGGGTCTTGGCCTCCATGGCATGAGTTTGACACCTGTCGTGTCATACAGAGTGCCATCCCCTTCTGGTTTTGCCCTGTGGGACCTGAACTCAGACAAAGCATTGGAGTTGACTGATAAGTTTTTTTTTTTTTTTTTAATTCAAACTTGATGATGTCACCAGTTTCAGATTTGACCATTTTTCAAGTTCAGAAAGTTGCAGTTTGCTATGAAACTGTTGCGATACAAGACTGAAAATGTGTGACTGTGAAGCCTAAAAAAAGAAAGTTGAGGTGAAATTTGCTCAGGTAGCAGCCATTTTAGCTTTGGTTCACAAATATCATTTAAGAGTGAAATGCAGTCCACTGAGATATTTCACACAAATCTAAATGATATTTTACTGTTTTGTGACAAAATGAAAATGAGTAAAAAAATTAACAACTAAATAAGAAAATTAGTTAAAAAAATAAAATAAAAAGAATATTCAAGAAAAAAAAATCAAGACTGTGAACAAAACAAAATAAGGCAACCAAGAAAATGTGCAAAAAATGAACCAAGTAACCAGGAAATTGAGGAAAAACAAAGTTGTCAAGAAAATGAGCAAAATTGAACAAAATTATCCAAAAAGTGAACAAAAATAATTAAGAAAATTGATAAAATAAACAAGTGGCTGAAACAGAATAAATGACCAAATGAACTTAACATGAGTAAAGCAATTTCAAAATGGAAGAAAAGAAAATCATTGAAATAACCAACATGAACTAAAATGACATAATAGCTACATTTTCACTGTATACATAGTCTATGCTAAAACGTAAGATCATAACATAAGAATAAATTTTCACCATATTTAATCTACTGTTGTGAGTAACAGTGCAAACAGACATAATAGAGAGATACGTATAATTTATTTGATTTAGCTGAATTTGTCCTTTTTATTAGATGAACCTTTTATCTTCATTTTGATTTGTGTTGGTCAGTTACTAACAGGATGTAAAATTCAACTGTTTTTAGGTAGCAAAAATAATTGGGGTAACTGGGTGGAGCGGGGGGCTACTGCAACTAAAATGCACAAAATTTTGAGTCACTTTGCCCTAATGATATAATCTCAGTCTAAACTTTTGATGAAAATTGAGAGCCCTGTGTGTATCACATGCCATTGACTGTCAGTGCAAGAAACTTATGACAGCTATTGACTGAAATGCATCTATTCTCAAAGTAAAGGCTGGCGTACACTATGTGATTTCAATTAATGTACTAATTGTAGGGCCTCATGTCCGTGTGTGTCTGTGTGTGTGTATGTGTGTGTGTGTGTGTGCGCACCTGCCTGTGTGTGACAGACAATGCAGATGCACAGGGTGTTGCTCTGAAAGGAAGAGAGAAATGGGGAAAAAGAAAATGGAACCCACAAATGTGGGGAAAAGACACAGTATTTCTGTCCTGTATGGATTGAAAAGGAAGCGTCAGGGTTTCCAGTGTACTAAGACACAATCGCGGATGTCGGAACGCACACTGTACACTGGATTTACATCCGTTTGCAAGTGAAACAGTTGCACAGTGTACCATAACTGCATTTTCACATGTCTAAAATTGCAGTGTATGCCAGCCTTTAGGGCTCACATGGAGTCTAAATCACAGCCACTTCCTTCCCCCTCTCTTCCAGGTTATAGGACCTAACTGAAGAAAAAAATTGCATTGTGCAAATTTCTGATCCCAGCTGAAATATGCCACCATTTACAAGCCAATTGTACATATCAAGAAAACACTGTTTATCACACAAATATTAGAATATCAGTTAGTTTTACAATAGTACTCTCAGTGGACTCCATTTCCCATCTCGTGATATGTATCATGACACCAAATGGACACTGCCATGGCAAATTTAACCTGGTTCTCTGAGAATGAAGCAGTGGTAGAGATGAACATCATACTAGGTGTGCTCATGCTGAGCGACAGAGACTTGACAGCAGCTCTGAACAGATTGTGGAGAGACACTCTTGCAACATCACATTTGCATTGTGTTGGGATCAGAACATTGTCTGCCGCTTGACATTGAGTGTTATGCAGTTTTGTTTCCAATGTTAGGTCCCAAGGGTCAAAACTGGAAGGGGTGGGACAAAAGCACACAAAATCCTGGAAGAAAGTGGTTGGGACTCAATTGAGAAGCAGCTGTAAGTATCAATGAAAATGTAGTAGTTTTTAACACAGGTTTAGAAATGAAATTGTCCAGTTTCACAGTTTTATGTTGTTCAGTCCAATCTAAAATGATGGCAGACCAATAGCAATATTTGCTTGTGGGTCTTTTGCCAGAGTAAAATGAGCGGAGTGGATATTGTAGCCATCAGACTAGATTGGAGAGGCAGGTATGTAAGGATGACCTGTTAACAGAGGAACACAGAGTGTTTTCAAAAAGGAGTATTTGTGGCAGAGCGATGAAAAAGATCATTCTTCTGAGTGCAGTCTTACACCCTGATGTATAAATAACTTGACCATAATCTAACATGGGAATGATAGGCATCTGAATAATAACACGGGCTGTAGAGAACAGTGTGCATACACTGGACACTGTATTACATGTACAGGTTATGCCATGTGTCTGTGTTCAGGAAGCACCAATCCTTATAATAATCCATCACTCCACACCGGTACGAAGTACATGCCTCTACATATTCAGTTTCATTAAGGAAAACATTCATAAATTCAGACACACTGCAATGCAATATCACACCATTACAAATGAGTAAAGCACTCCTCATTTTATTTTAGCAAATGTATATTTTTCTTTGCTGCAAAATGGCACAGAACGATTGGTACGCATTATTACAATTCAAATTATAGCGATGTTGCAGCATATGGAAGATAAAACACCAAACGATGTACAAACTTTGAATAGTTTTGATTACTTTTTAATTTTCTTCAACAAAAGCCATTAAATGGCCATCTTAAGTACAGTTTGCTGCACCGCTCTAGTGTTATTTCACTGTGTTATTTATACAAAGTCCTCTGTTTGCTCATTATTGCATGACATTTCATATTTTTTTACCAGCATGCATTGTGAATGTGTTACAGTTGTTGAAAATTTATGACATGATGGAGACTTGTTATGTCTTGATAAATGGGTCATAAAGTCTTTAGCATAAACACTAAACACAGCAGCTGTGGTAGAGATTTATAGGTCTACATCAATCCGCCCACACACTTTTTGAGATGCACTCGGGGTTATAGATCAGTGCAGCAATGGATACTGAATGTAGATAATTTTAAAAAATAGATAAAGTAAAAACGGTATTGATTATGTATGGTGGTGCCCAAGAGGTTAGACCATCAAGCACTCAATATGTCAGAAATATTTTGAGAGAACCACATCTTGGCTGACAAAAAATATCAACTCATTATGCTGTAATGGTCAAAATTTCTGTGTCAAAATGTCAAACTGTGCCTCGAACAGCGTGGTTTGGTTGGGACTAAAGGAATTGTATGTTAATATCATCGAAATGTACTTCTCTAATGTGGGATTAACACATAAATATAATAATGTAAATATATTCAGAATAGACTTGTAATGAAATCATTTCAGAATATTTTATGTTAGAATATTTTATGTTGTGGGGGTGCCTCGGTAGCTCAGTTGGTGAAGTGCCTGGCAGTGCACGCCCATATATGGCTCAAGGCCTGTTTGCAGCGGCCTGGGTTTGAATCCAGCCCACGCCCCTTGCTGCATGTTGCTCCTATTTTAACTGTAGCTTTCCAGTAAAGCCACAGAAAGACAAAAATAAAGCTTTAAAAAATATTTTATGTTGTGTACGTTTATGTTTATACACAGTGTTCTGTTGACTATGTCTGTTTTATTTCTAAGACCGTTAACCGAAGGAGCCAGCACAACTTATTGTGTCAACAACAAACATGGCATTTTCCATGTTCTAGGTAACAATCATCAAAATCCCTTTAGAAGTTAAATTCAAATTTGGCATACAGTACCGCCACTGTAAAGGTCATCTTCACTTTGATGTCATTATCATCAGCTAAAACCTTTTTCTGACAAAGTTTCAGCACATAAACGCAAGTACAATATAAATGTGTGAACTAAAATTGTTGACTTAAAATGACCTAACGTGGTAAGAAAAAAATATTATCTGGTAGTGTATTGAATGATTTCTTTTGCTCAAATCTTTGTGACCCAATCCCAGTTGACCACTCCTACTGAGATTACTCACTGATTGAGTTATTCCACTCATAAGCTGCGTGGGGCATGTCAATGTGGTGGCCAGTCAGTGTGACCAGTACACAGACAATCCTTCCACTGCAAGAACAAAAAGCCACCCAAAATGTGGACTTGTGTCACAAGTCACAATGCCACAGATATCATGGGTCATGATATCATGACATCTCTGTGCTCAACACAGAGATGTCTGTTGCAGTGGTGCAGGCACCATTGAATGTGTCTCATTCAATCACCAGGGGGTTGTTTTCGAGAGACAGGCAGCACTGTGAACTGCCCACATGCTCATCCACCACATGTGACCCCGCCCACTCAGGATTGTCACATTTGGTTTCTACACCTCCATGATCACCTCAGAAAGGCCATGAGAACTGCTGATGAGATTGTTGGACTGCACAACAGGTGAATTTCAGCCCAGACAGTTAGAAATCACCACTCAGTACTGAGTGCAGTCAACTCTGACCTCTCAGTGTTCACGCTGCCATAATTCACGAATTACTGACAGAAATGTGGCAGTGTTGGGAGAAAGCTAAGGCATAATCCAAAAAAAGTTAGAAATAGTCACTAAAAACTCGAGGATCTATTATAAATTTTTTTTCTACATTGTATATTTGGTCTGAAAAGATCATTCACCTCGAAACTGTTGTAATTGTAAACATCATCAATGTTTGTGCGGTATCCAGTCTTCAGAATTATATCTATATATATATATATATGTATATTTTCCAGCAACATCCTGTGACAGGTACTCTTATGTAGTATTAGCTTTATTGGCCAAGAATGGAATCACAAAAGAATTTATCTTTTCTCAGTGTATTTGCACACTAATACAGTAGAGATGCAGCAGCCCAACGACAAAGGTTAACAAGTACAGTCAGGTTTATTCACATACTGTTCTATTGCCCATCAAAATTTTGCCTCAAGGGGCGTCACACAACAGACATGGATGTAAATTTTGACTGGTAGATGGAGGCAGTAATAAGCCAAGAGTCTGTCTATGTGTATGAATGTTTAACAGCTGCACAGTATATAAAGTACAAATATACACTGACACATAATCTGCAACTGACAACCCATATACAGTATGTGTTCCTTCAGCTTTTACAGATACCGGCATTTTGAGCAGAGACCTTTCCTTTGCAGACCAAGTGCAAATTTAAAGCAGACTTCTTCATGTATGTGAGGGATCTTACAATCACCTCCTCAAATGAACTCATGGACTTGTGGGGTGGGGAGCTGGGGCCACTGTATGCTCCACAAAGGTGTGCTTGGCCTGGGGGAGCAGCCCGTCACACTTAACCCCAGTTATAATACTCAAGGCTAATGGATAAGTGGTATCAAAGCTCCAAACCATAAAAGCAGTAGTCCATCTGAAGTGGATAAGTGTGTCTGTAAGCTGAGCCTGACAGAAATGTTTACTGCCTTCCTTCAAATTAAAGGAAAACTGCCTATTTTCCTGGATTTTGAGAAAACTGTGACTGTACATGCATCAAATCCAAAAGTGCCTTTCAGCCAATTATAATTTAAGCAGCCTGAGAATAAAGAAGACTTCCGCACCTACTCTGTGATTTCTACATGTAGAAATCTACCTATGGAGCTGTTTTCAGCCAGATAGGGTGTTAAATATGTGATTAACAGCTGTAATCACCAATCACTGCTATAATTCTGCCAGATGTAATTCTATTTCTCTACTTTGTGGCTCAACAAGCCTGAAGAATTGGCTTCAGTTGTCTAAAGCTGAAACAGCATCAGGTTATGCTTTTTTTATTGCATTTAATCTTATGATGTGGACTAAGAGCTACAGTGGGTGTATATTCTTATATTCTAGATTTTTTTTTCTTATTTTTTTGCTCCTGCAGCTGCAGTATCGTTGTAGTTTTCAACAGTTAGGTGGGGTCCTTGTTGACCTTTGTCCACATGTTCAGTGAGTTCAGGCTTCCTCCATCTGGTCACAGAGCATCTGCCAAGGACCAATAGATTTAGTAATGAATTTGTCCTTGCCACTATTGGTCTGTTGAACAACAGTCTGTGGTTCTGTGAATTGCTGTTGATTGCCCCTAGGGATACTAATGCTGACCTTGACTGTAGTTCACAAACAAGTGCTCACTATATCATCAAGCTTCTCAAAGACAATATGTCAGTGTTTAAATGATCAGTTTTATAATAGAAGCAAATAAAAATGCTCCACATTGGCAAATTTTGAAAACTGTTACAGTTGTTCCAAACATTGAACATGCTCAACACTGAATAATTTGTGTCCTGTCACCTTGACCTATGACATGGGCATTAAAAAAAAAGAAAAAAGGCTGAGAATGAAAGTTGCCATGAGTGGTGATCAAATGTTGTTTTTTAAAAAAAAAAAAAAAAATTAAGTCAGTATTTGGTCCAAAAATATTTTTGTTAAACAAAGAAAAAGTGAAGGCAAGAGGAACTTTTAAGAAATACAGTCCTGGTTTCTGTCGAACAGATTAGCCTTTCTATTGGAGATATTGCAGATGCTGAGACACACCTTGGCCAGACAGCTATTTCACAAACCTCAGACAATCTTCCACTTATTTTGATTCATGAAAGCAGTGACACGTGTTTGTATGGAAATTTATTCTGTGCAGCTGCTCCACACTGTGAGGCTCGGTTAATCCTGGTGTCTTATCTGTTCCGTCAGCAGTAAATGATCAGATCAGTTTTCTAGTTATTACATGTCCTTATGTATTGTGTTTAATTACTCTTAAGGGGACAAATGGGTCCATCTGTCTGTCTGTCCACACCTGTTCCTCAGAAAGAGCAGCACATCTTATCTTCTATTCAAAGTTCTCTGGTCCATATTTCAGAGATGGTCCTGATTTTTTGGTTAGATGTATTTTTTTTTTTTTTAAAGAATCCATTCCCGGGAGATCCAATTCACTCCACTGCAACCCATCTCAACAGTATCAGAGGCTGAGATTAATATCCTTAGACAATTAAAACAATGCTTGGAGACTCCCCACATGCATCACAATGGTGAATCTGCAGACACAAGGAGCAAATGTCTTGTCATGGCCACCATACTCCGCAGACCCCAACCCCTCTGAGAATCTGCAGGACACCCCCAGCGGACAGATCAACAACAGGGTTTTTCATCCACAGAACAGGCTGCAGCCGGCACAGGGATCACACCCCCACGCTCATCTGGTGCAAAGCATATATCAGCGTATTAGCACCTGTATTGAAGAAGTAGAGGTCATACCCATTAGTGACTTAACATTGGCAGCAATCTATTATGGACAACTTGTGTTGTCTTTTTTTCACACAAATTACAGGATCTGCTGTGATTTTGAAAAAAAAAAAAAAATCGGGCTTTGAATCCATGAATAGCAAGTTGATAAAATGAGTTATGTAAAAAAAAACAAGTAAAAATATTAATATACACTATTTTATGGCATATTTTGATGAGTACACATCCCTTAATGGTAATGATAATATCGGGTTTTTGCTTGAAATATCCATCCATCCATTTTCCACCCCTTAATCCTTGCGGGGGGGGGGGTGCTGGAGCCTATCCCAGCTGACTTGAGCGAAGGCAGTGTACACGTTGGATGAGTCGCCAGTTCATCGATGGGCTGATGCATAGAGACAGACAACCATTCATGCTCACATTCATGCCTATGGACAATTTAGAGTGACCAATTCAACTAACCCCAGGTGCATGTTTTTAGTTGTGGGAGGAAGCCGGACCTGACCACGCAGACATGGGGAGATGCAAACATGGGGAGATGCAAACTCCACACAGAAAGGCCCCACCACCCAGCATTGGGTGGTAGGCACGAGTGCTACCCACTGCACCACCGTGTCGCCTGCTTGAAATATCAAAATCAGTTAAAAAAAATACACACCTCTGCCAAATATTATAGCAAAAATGCATAACCACTGCTAAGTTATCAAAAAAAAAGAAAACCTTGAGAAGAACACTATTATCCCTAACAGGGCATGAGGTTTATGAAGTTGTGTTTTTCAATGAACATGGTCACATGCTTTGAATGATCATGACCTGAATTCAAAGCTTTGCGGAGTACAGCAGACGTGAACACAGCATGCTCTGTCCTGAGCTGTAATAGCACATGCGTCATATGCTTTCATACGTTTGAGGTATGGCAGTGAAAAACTGCACAACACATCTCTTTTGCTTCTCAGTGTTTGTTTTCACACAGTTCACATTTAGACAATTGCAGCAACTCAGTAGGCGTGAAATGAAAGTGTCTTCATAGATTTGTAACATGGTTCCTTAAATAAATTTACAGTAAATACTTAAAACTTTACAAAATTGTCACATTATTTCTTTGTTACAAATAAATATCGGTAAAACACAATTGTTACATCTAAGTACTGTATTGTTGAGGCACATGTACAGTACTTGAATATTTTTCAAAAGCTGTGTTACATCTCAAAGGCAAATATTGTTTCTGTATTTTTACAATGCGCTACTGGCACTTATTTTAATCAACATTCTGGATACTCCTTCCACTGTCAGACAGATGGGAATTTAACCTCAAAAGACAGGCTGCAAAGTTGAATTCTTCTAAGTCAAGCAAAGGAGATATCACAAAAAATGAAAAGAGGCTGGTTGTTTGTTTATCGCAGCAGTGATTCAGATAAATGTATTGATCCTCTGTCGACCAAGAACTATTATAAACACTGTTACCCAAAAGTACGTGATGAGCATATTTAAAATTTGACGTGCTTTGCTATTTGAATTTGTCTGCCTGCGGAGAGAATGTTTGTGGCCTGAAGGTAAACACGACTTAGGTGTCAGAGTCTAAATCCTTGATCAGACAAAACATATATGGGTTTTCTGTATAGACTGTACATACTGTATCTGCAGGGAGGCTCATATCACATCATGAGGAGCCTTAGAGTAGCAGTCCACTAACCAGTTAGTCTTGATGTAAATGACACCTGAGGCTTTGTGAAGGAGGCCTCCCCCATGTCCTGGACTGTGGCTGAACAAACCGATTTAAAATTTGAAGTAAGTCAGGCAACATTGGGCATCTTTCCTTGCTAATTGATTGTTAATCTACACAAATGAGGTCAATGTAACAGATTGGGTTAAAATAAAGAGCTTGTCTTCTAACCAGAAATGGCTGAATGTTTAATTCAGTTCAATTCAACTAGATTTATATAGCACCAATCATAATGGCCGCTGTGGCTCAGTGAGTAGTGCGGGTTGTTCATGAACTGGAAGGTTGGTGGATTGACCCTCAGCTTTAGTGATAGAGAAACAAACAACGCAGACACTGGATGGCACATACAGTATAGCCACTTGGTAGGATCACGACCAGCAACATGTGTTTGTAAATGCATGAATTATGACCTAAGGTTGTGTATTAGAGTTAAGTACCCTGCAACGGTAAAAGAAGTAAGTCAGCAAGGTTAGTAGGTGGTGGTGAAGGAGCATGCAGGGCACATCACTGCCACCCAGGGGACCAGCATGACTCTCATATACATGTGTTTCATGTTTGGTGTTTTTGTTTCATCGCAAAGCTTTTGTATGTGCCTAAAATGTGCTAGATGCTCCCATGATAAGTTTCAAAATGACCCATAAGAGCTGTCTGTAGGTATTCAATGTTATAAACACTGTCACAGGTCATATTTGACATTAGGGACAAACAACAGCTATGGTCACACAAATTAGTGATCTTGTTAAAAGTAATCTATTTTTTGACCCAGAAGGACCAGGTCCTTGTTCAAAAACTGATGTTTGAGCTGAAATCCGTCCATCTAATCATCCATCCCTTGTTTGCTAAATGTATCTTTACAGACGTGCACGGACCATGACAAGGTTGGTTTGACAATGTGTCAGGAGGTAGCATTGTTGATAGGGATGCAATTTTTATAAACAATGTCACAGGTCATCAGTCACAGTAGGGACAAAGAATGCTTAAATTTGTACAAACGGGGGAACTTCACCCACCACAGCCTAGGTGCTTGTTATCTCAGCCAAGGTTATGTTTTCACCAATATTTGTGGATTTGCCTGATAGCAGGATTTTGCAAAAAACTACTGACTCAATTTCCATGAAATATAGTGGAAGGATAGTGTTTGAGCCAAGGAAGGACTGATTAACTTTACTGTAGGCATGCAACCAAATAAAATGGTGGAGCCAAGAATTTTTTAGCACTTTCTTTAATATTGCAGTAGAGGGCATTTTTGACCATTTTCAACAACTTCCTAGTGAAAAATCAGAGATATTCAGGAAAAGTTTTTCTGTGAATATCTCCATTTGGTGCAGATCCAAATAAAATCTGAATTTGGCAGATTCAAGTCTATTTCTTCATCTTTTGCACGGTGACAGATAGGCCAGAAACTTGAATCTACCACCAAAAGACAATGGGAACTGAAGGTATGGTTTTGGTGTATCTATAATGTTTTTAATGTATTCAGTTGAATATGATGGATTTTAGTGCGGATCCAGATCTGTCAGTGTCAGAGTGCACTATGGACCTAGGCGGGTCTGCGTTCTTCTGAGTGCCATTCTAATTGTTTTTTAAAGTGTTCTGACTGAGCATTCATCCCTTCATCCCCTCCTTGGTTATGTTATATAACTATGTATTTTTATAGATGTATTAATTAAATACAATGACATCCACATATACAATAAATTCACCTTTTAAAGTTGCCTATATCTGGGCAGTTATGCACTCATACATACTTAAGGAGGTCAAATGAAACCTGAGACTCCTTTACAATTATCAGAACAGGTACATGCTCACATTAATGAGTAAGGAAAACATTAATATTAACAGACTTTAATTATGAACAAATACATACTCATGGATTATGGACAAATGCATTAATTAACACTACTCAGATCTTTTCTGTTTTGTATTACTTATGCAACCAAATAAAATTTTTAAAAGCTCTGTAATATAGATGTGCTTTGCTGAATAATGAAGTAAAGACTAGGGCAATATTTCCTATTTATGAACAAACACACTGTCTTTCACATGGCTATATGAGTTGTTTTGTTTTGGTTTTGCTCATTTAACTGTGAACATAAATGTATTATAACTGAAAGATACGAAGACAATTCCAATGGATTTGGGAAATAAAAACAGAATACATTGACCTGCAAATCATTTTCAACCTATTATCATTAACGCACTACAAAAACACAATATCTAATATTCAAACTCTATTGTTTTTATACATATTCACTCACTTTGAATTTGATGCCTGTAACGTGTTCCAGAAGAGCTTGGACAGGGGCAACAATATACTGGGAAAATTGAGGAGTGCTGAAAAAACACCTGTTTGGAACATTTCACAGGTGAACAGGTCAACTGGAAACAAGTCAGTGTCATGATTGGGTGTGAAAGAGGCATCCCCAAAAGGCTCAGTCATTCACATGCAAGGGTTGAGGAATAGCAACCAGTTTAAGAATGCTTCACAGTATACCATTACAAGGAATTTGGGATTTAATCTACATCTACAATCCATAACAACATAAAAAGATTCAGAGGATCTGAAGAAATTTCTGCAAGTAAGCAACAAGGCTGAAGACTAACATTCATGGTCTGTGACCTTCGATCTCTCAGGCAGCACTGCATTTAAAACCAACATCATTCTGCAAAGGATATGACAACATGGGCTCAGGAACACTTCAGAAAAGCATTGTCAGTTAATACAGTTAGGACAAGCGCCCTACATGGGATGCACCACAGAGACATAACTGAAGTGAAATCCTACCAATGGCTAACAAGAGCTGGACTAAAGAACAGCACAGAGGCACACATCATGGCTGCACTTGAGCAGGCCTAGAGCACCAGAGCTGGATGAAGATGCTGGCAGGGAAAGCATACATGGGACATCATAACCAAGTGGCTGGCATAGTGTACAGGAACATCTGTGCAGAGTATGGACTGGAAACCCCAAGGTCCCAAGTAGAAAACACCTCCAAAGGTGGTAGAGAATGACCAAGCCAAAAATCCTGTGGGACTTACAGATCCACACTGACAGAATGGTAATGGAAAACCAACCAGACATTGTGGTGGTGGACAAACGGCAGAGGAAAGCCGTTGTGGTTGACATTGCAATACCAGCTGATGGCAATATTAATAAAAAAGAATATAAGAAACTACAGAAATTCCAGGGGCCCAGAGAAGAGCTGAAGGGTGAAGGCATTAGTGGTGCACTGGAGCACTCGGGGCAGCAACCCCTAAACTGGAGGAGTGGCTACAACAGATCCCAGAGAAAAACCTCTAACACGTCAGTCCAGAAAAGTGTAGTTCTAGGAACTGCAAAGATACTGAACCCTCAAGAGAACCCTCAAGCTCCCAGGCTTCTGGTAGAGGACCCGAGTTTGGAAGGATGAGACCACCTGCAGAGGGTGAGAAGGATTTTTTTATATACTAAGGTTTATCAGTTTGAACATTAAATATGTCTTTTGTAGTATATTCAATTGACTATAGGATTTAAAGTATTTGCAAATCATTTTATTCTGTTCATATTTTTGTTTTACCCAATGTCCCAACTTCACTGGAATTGGGGTTTGTATTTATGAGTCACACTATGTCATGGAAAGCATTGCTTGCATGTGTTATTTACCTTAATAGAAACATTTAAGATGGTCACTTCTCTTTGTTAGACCGTCAAAGTATGGCATCATGCTTGATGTTTAAGTTTGCAAACAGAGGACACATTATTCCTCAGCCGTGATTTGTAATTTTGACCTTTTGTGCATCATCACAGTCAAAAAGTTTGTTTTCAGACTATATAAGCATCCTCCGTCACTCTGGGAGATTTATTAACATAATGTTTCCTTTTTATTGATTTTTAGTATTTTGGTTTCCTTTGAGGACACTGTGGGTTGGATTTAAATGATCCATTGCTTGGTTCCAGCCCTATGGCAGTATTTTGCCCATTTGTTTCCCCCAACTTTTTTGTAGACACTATATCATTAGATGGTTGTTAGCCTTGAGGGTGGGAAAAATATTGTCAGCAGGGCAAATATTCGATTGGCGGTGTGTTCACATCATCTGTTTTGTAGGGGGGAACAGTTGGTATAGTGTTTTAGCGGACCGGGACAAGACCGTGCTGGTACTGGCAAGACGTCCAAACCAATCTGTCACATATACGGTTGGACAGTGACCAGACTATGGCTCGTACTGCCTCTGATTACAGACAGGTGTCGTGGTCAGTGAGACAGACGGTCGAACAGACAGACAGAAGACACATTTTGATAGCAGCCATGGTCATGCTAATGGACAGACCCAGCCAGTACATCCCTTTGGGCTCTGCTGAAGGTCACATCTTGCAGTCACACACTCAAATGTGATAGCAGCAACACAAAAAATTAGATGTGAACCCAAAATTATGATGATTTCCACTTGACACTGATTGATTTTTCTGTCTCAGTTTTTCCCCCAATAAAGAGACAAGTATAGCCTTGAAATATTTAATTTAATCAGGTTATGCAAAATAGGAGTCACTGCAATGAGGAGAAATGAAATTACACAGTAACCGTGGGCCATTCTGCAAAATTTGTGCAAATGACTGTCCCACATCCCAGATGAATTTCCGTGGGCAAACCTCATGTATACTTAAAAAGATTATTTTATTATCTATTGAAATGCAAACATCTACTTCTCTCAAATGATAATAAAACTAATTTCACATTTTGCAATATTTTTATGCAAGTTTATGGGTAGAGTGATTTTATAACTTTTTTTCTTTAACATTTTTCTACACTTTAACTTTTACCAGTACACTTTTTCTACCTTGGATGAGGAGAATGACTTTTGTCAGAGCAGGAAGCCTTTTGATGACTGAGAAATATGGGTGTGAAAGAATGTTTGAATCAAATGGATGAGGTTTTTGAAAAATTATCAAATTATTCTTTTTATTATTTTCAGGATGTCATACAACATAATCTTCTGGGATCTTTAAAGGTGGTGTGTACAATGTTGGCAAACTAGTTATTAGCCAATTGTTTTTGGTGGATCAGTATAAACCCTTAAACATAAAGTATTAGATAGGTGACCTGCCTGTCAACACAGCTTACAACCTCATAGGTACATGAGCTTCTGCACAGACTTGCAAAGTTTAAAACAGTCGTAGTGGTAGCTACTACAGTGCTAGCATCTGTAGCTTCTCTAACCACAGGATGACTGAGACAGCCAGTGTTTCACGTTCCTTCAACATCTGGTACAGGTAAGAAAAGAACAGACATGCTAGCTTGACAACGGTAAGGTTGTAAGTCGAGTTCACTGGCAGGTCACCTATCTAATCCTTTATATCAGACTACGTCAAACCATGGGCTACTAGCTCATTTGCCAGAGTCATTGACTGAACCTTAAAATAACACCATACAATGCTCAGCCATGACATGGTATGACATGTTGGTAGACTTTGCAAAAATGATGGAAATGGCTGTGGTGAATACTTTCTTCCAGTAGAGACAGGAGCATAGGGTGACTTATAAAAGTGGAGGTAGGAGCACACAGGTAGACTACATCCTGTGTAGACAATGTCATTTGAAGGAAGTCACTGACTGCAAAGTAGTAGTGGGTGAGAGTGTTGCCAGACAGCATAGGATGGTGGTGTGAGGATGACTCTGGTGGTGAG
>JAQQAE010008995.1:0-14860 GCA_029823295.1 Pseudamia nigra
ATTGTGAAAGAGTGGTTCAGGGAGCATGAGACATCATTTTCACACATGGATTGGCCACCACAGAGTCTAGACCTTAATCCCATTGAGAATCTTTGGGATGTGCTGGAGAAGACTTTGCGCAGCGTCAGACTCTACCTTCACCAGTATAAGATCTTGGTGAAAAATTAATGCAACACTGGATGGAAATAAATCTTGTGACCTTGCAGAAGCTTATCGAAACAATGCCACAGTGAATGCGTGCTGCAATCAAAGCTAAAGGCGTCCAACAAAATACTGTATTAGAGTGTGTGACCTTTTTTTTTGGCCAGGCAACTTGAGATGTTACATGATTTGAGACATGGAATGTTCCCAGTCTGTTGTGCCACTAATAACTGATAGGATTGCATGTATTTTTAGACAAAACGGTAGTTCAGAAAAGGCACTCATGTTTGTTTACATGCATGTCTGAGACTGTATGTGCTTATTAGTGAGGAAATGTGGTGCACATGCTTTTTGGCATACGTGTGACAAACACAAGACTGTCCCGCATGTTGTGCTGGCTCTAGCACTAAGTTTCTATCACTATAACAACTATGTCTACTGTATGTGCTAGTGATACATTACAGCCTGGTTCTCACTGACTTTAGGAATTTGGTAAATCTGGTAGAGCAGGGACAAAATATATTTAAAAATCATCCTACATATGACCATAACATTTGCAGTTAGTGTCTGCCAAAGAGGCAGGTTTTTGTACAATGTTTCATCTCAGTTGTCAAATTCTGTAAAATTGACACCACACTACAGTGAAAAATACAATTTCTATTCTAAAAAAGTTGGGATTTAAATAAAATGTGAATAATAACAGAATACAACGATTTGTAAATCTTGTGAACCCACATTTTATTCCCAATAGAAAATAAACAAAAGATCAAATGTTGAAACTGAGACATTTACCATTTCGTGGAAAATATTCGCTCCTTTTGAGTTTGATAGCAGCAACATATCTAAAGAAAATTTGAACAGGGGGAACAAAAGGCTGGAGAAGTGATTGGCACAAATCAAAAACAGCCAGAGAAGCATTTGCCAACTAATTAGGTTACTGGTATAAAATGAACACTTTAGAGAGCCAGAGTCCTCAGATGTAAAGAGAGGTTCACAAATCTGTGACAAAGTGCATCTAAAAATTGTGGAACAATTTCAGAAAAATGTTCCTTAATGTAAAATTGCAAAAACTTTGAAAATCACACCACCTATGTAATATCATCAACAGATTAAGAGAATCAGGAGGAAGGCTGAAGGTCAAACTGGATACTTGTGATCTTCGGGCCCTCAAGCAGCAATGCAGTGAAAAGAGGCATGATTGTCTTCTGTTAATCACTGCATGGACTCAGAACACTTCCCGAACTTCCTGTCTGCAATCCACAAATGCAAGTTAAAGCTGTATCACGTTAACAAGACAAACAGTATGTGAACATAATGCAGAAACGCTGCTGTCTTCTCCGGGCCAAAGCTAATTTAAAATTCTCTGAGTCATTCATCTGAGCACAGAACAAATTTATTCACTGTATTGTGTTTTTATTTACATTTTATTTTCAATCTTTTTTATTCAGCCGCATTTTGTATAGGTTTCTACAATGTAAAAAGTACTACAGAATCACTGTAGCATTATACCATTATTATTGTAGGCAACATCTCATGGTAATGTTATATTCTAGTTATTCTCTGATTCCCAGCCCTACTTTTTGGACCAGCTACCACTGGTAGGGTGTGGATCTTCTAGAGGGAACTGAGGCTAATGACTACTTACTCATCGTCCTTTCAGCTCAGACTGGGTTTTGGCAGCCCTTTTTTTCTTTCCCCTTCTGTGGTCTTCTACACGTTTATGTGTCACCCATTGGAATCTGATGGAAGAAAAGTATTGTAATATCATCTGTATTGTCAGCTTCACGGTTTGCTCATAAGATTAAATGGCATGTTTATGGCCAGTGATGCCTGGGCTGCTAATTCAGAACCACCCACACAAGTCTGTTTTAAAAAATACCAAATGGAGAGTGTTTCAGTCGGATAAGCCAACAGTAGTGCGCACGGTATGTTTGTGTACATCATGCATCCTTATTTCATGTCTCCTCAGTGTGTTTCCTTGTTCTTGTGTATAAATTCTTGGCAGCCTTTCATATTCCTCTTCCAGCCGGACTGCTCCATCTAAACAGTGACTTCATTGATGCTCAGGTCTTCTTATACTTTTTCTTATCCTCCAGTTTTGAGCAAATCCACACTGACCTTACACTGTGTTCCCCATATGTGTCTGTCTACTTCAATTTACAGCCTACTTTGATTGGTAACTGCCATTCATATAAATCTATACATATAATTGTAGATATTCCCAAGGTTTGCTGTAATGTATGCAGTGTATGTTTTTTTGTTCCACAGACTAAGCATTTAAGCATCATTTTGCACTTATCTTATTGTAGCATTTAGAAAAGATAATTAAGCTGTTCATTGATCAAGCTGATGCACAATTCTGTTTTAATGTATAACAGTTAACCCCGACTTTTACATTGCTTATTTCCAGAGAACGTCATTGTCTTTTCAGGATAATACAGCATTTTTTCTTTCCAGGGTGGCAAAATATCTCAGACTTTTTCTGTTTCTTCAGCTTACCATATTTTTCAGACCATAAGGCGCACCGGATTATAAGGCACAATATCAATAAATGATCTATTTATGATCTTTTTCCATATATAAGGCGCACCGGATTATAAGGCGCATTAAGCGACGCAAAAGTTGGATAAGTCAAACTCATTCATAATAACTCTCAACATTGTTCAGGTGTAACACATACAATACAAAACAATACACTCACTTTTTGGGTTCATTCCTCTCCCACGAGTCCGTCGGGTTCTTCATCTTCAGTGTCTGGGTTTGGCAGCTGGGCGATTTCGGCATCAGGCAGGTCCAGATCCCTCTAGTCATTGTCCAAGTCAGTCTCCTTGCTGTTACCTGACTGTTCAGTGGTGGTTCCGGCTTTCGTGGGGGCTCGGACAACACTTGGGACGGATGCCTCCACAGTCCATTGGCGGATGGTGGCGTGGCTCGCCCGACGTTGCCTCCCTGTCTTGGTGGGTGTGTGTTCGCCTTCTGTCGTCCGGTGCTCCCACGCAGCTCGCGGTTTGACTTTGAGCAGCCTGTTGACACCAGTGTCTGGCGGTTGGAGTTCTTTGGTTGATCCGCCCGGAGTGATGGCGGGCTCCAGATTGGCTCTCTGCCTCTGTTTGGTCTTATTTGCGGTGGTTGGCGCGGGTCCTCTTCTTGCTTCTTCCACTTCCGTGCTGTTGATTAGTTGATGTTGGGTTCTCATGCAGCTGCTCTGTTCTGCTGCATGAGGCCACCAGTCATGTTTTGCTGCATGGCTGGTGGCCTTGAGTTTGAGATCCACTTCGTAAGCACACTCTCACCATCGGCACGGTACGTATCACTCCGCGAGGCTCCTGATTACCTTAATGCTCCTATGAGTGGTGCAATTTCGTAACTTACCAAAGTCGTACTAAAACATTTTGACAGACTTTTGAGCGCCGTGTACCACATAAAATCGGTTCTAGGTCAGGAAGCATGACCAGAATTAATCCATACATTAGGCGCATTGCATTTTAAGGAGCACTGTTGATTTTTGAGAAAAAGGATTTTAAGTGCGCCTTCTGATCCGGAAAATATGGTAAGTGCCTTACAATGGATTGGACAGTCCGGCATTCTCACTCATATATGTGTATGAGAGCATATGACTGTGAGAACCAGTTTGTGATGTCATGTGGGTCAGCAGAAGGACATTATTGTGTCTGGGGCTCCACAGGGGGTGGAAAGGGTGTGTTTTCAACATCATTCTACCTTGACTGGCATACACAGAAGCCTGTCTGTAGCCCGGAGAGCCAAAGGAGCACCAGGAGCCAGAGGGGTGAATAAATACTCTCTGAAACCTGCATTAAAGGAGGTGTTAAAGAAATTGTAGGGCAAGACACTGGGTTTTGTGTAGATCTGTGCCCTCCCCCTCATCTACACAGTACACATGCTCTCTCTTTTACACACAGACTTATAGTTTCCCTTTCACACACACCTCACACAGAGGTGCACAGTTCAAATAAACAGTGGCTTAAGCAGCAGGCTGGGTCTGGTGTAAACAGCAGAGGTCCAGGCTGGTTTAGTTTCTCTTCGGGCACAGCTCTCTTTCAGTGCTTCCTAATGGGCCATGCTCAAAACTTAGCTGAGCAGCTCTAAGTGGAGAGTGAAGAAGGTGAAGAAAAAGCTGCAGATGGATAAAGACATCTATGGCACCAAGTTTTGTCAGAGATGTTATTCAGAACAAGTCTAGAGTACATTTTAAAAGCTAGGTGAAGTGGAGCATGACTGGATTGAAGGTCTGTCTTTTCTCAAAGATGTGTTCGCTGATGAGAGTTTGACCTCAGTTCGATGAGAGTCATTCAGTGGGATTTGTCTGTGGGTGTGTGAATCTTTGTGTATAAGCATGTGGTTGGATCAGTGTGACTCATTACTCCTCCTGTGCTTTTTCTACAGCTTTGTCTGCCCTTGTCTATGTGTGCGTTTTGTGTGTTGGTGCCTACAGTCTGAGCTCCCAGCAGCGGTCGGTCAAAAAAGTGAACAGCCTTCATCAGCCCCTGATGAAACGCATTGTAGTTTGGGCACATCTTGGACAATTTCCCATTTTCTCCTACACTCAATAATCTCCAAAGGCATCGGAAATGTAGTCGCTATGGTTTGGGTGGTACCTCCTTTTCTTGGGGTAAACCATATCACAAGATGAAATAGGGGAAATTAAACATACCACTATTGACTGAGTGAAACAATTTCAGCGCTGATGATCACACAAAACTGACCATTGGAGAATCTCTGTAGATTTTGGATTATCTTCTGTTGTTGAGTGTCTTTTTATGTGTATGTAAGCAGATTTGACTTTAAGCTCCTTATTTCTTAAATCAGATTCATTGGCTTATTAGTTACAGTATCTCATGACTTCGTTCAGATAATATCTCTTGCTTTTATTCATCTGCCTTGTTCGTGTAATACAACCTGTACATAAACATGAGACAAATCTACTGAAGTGCTCTGGACTGGATTACTGGGGTAAGAGGGAAAAATGGAGAAATTAAATTTTAAATGAAGGAATGGCTGTTCCCAGCCACCACCCCGTTCACTCAGCAGTGTTTTGAAATATGTGCATGTACAGTAACCCTGGTTTCTCTGAGGCAACTTCAGAACACAAAGGGTCCAGCATTTTAATAAACCAAATTAAAAATTTAAAGGCCCTGAAAACTTATTTTCACAATATGTGTCTTATTCTGTGCCATAAGGTTCATTGTGAACACAAACAGTTGTTTTTATCACAAAAGATACAGGATGGTAGCTTTGAGTGGTTTATTACCACGTACCAGCCAAGTTTTACCAACATATGAAAAAACACAGAATTAAAATAAAAGTGAATGTTACAATTGTTTAAACCAAACACATATTTTCTCACTATGTCTTAATGGTTTGCATGTGGTTTGTCTGGACTTCCTCTGAGTCAGTGTTGTCAGCATAATTAATATGAGATTAAAAAGCTTCAAACAATGTCAGCGCCACCCATCCCAGTGCAAGCATGCTGCTGCCTGTCTGGAGGTATATATAAAGGGTACATTAATTTGACAGGAGTCTTACCAGATTATTATGACTCATGTATTTTTGTTATTTGATTTTAATGACACAGATAAACACTAAGTCTGGCCTCATGATGGGAAAACTCAGGCCTCTAGTTTCTGTTGACACTGAATACAACCCAAACATGTAGTTTTACAAAAATGCGTTCATTTAGCGTTTTCTTGTATGCAGAGTAGGCCAGATGCCCTCAGGCCACGTTCTGTTTGATGGACTGATCCTGTCTGTTTCTGGTCTACCCACATGTCTCTGAAGCTAAATATTTAAACATAGAATAGTTGAGTGTTAAAAGTTTATTTAACTAAAAGATTGAGCTTCAACTATTACAGCAGAGCTCAGGAGAAAGTACAGTTTAAACCACTACCCTGGCATAGATTTTTTTTTTTTTTCCAAATACTGGCTGTGATGGGGCAAAGACTTATTGCAGACTTCTTGTTTCAGTCTTTAGTACCTGGTGAAGTATGTGTGCTTGATTTAATTTACTTTTATCATGTTTTCCTATAGATGTAAAATTCATGAATGTGCCCAAAACTAGTGACCTGCGCCGGAAGGTTTTCCGGTCAAGTACGCATTGAACATGTGCTACTTTTGTTTTTTTCCTCACGCCAACTCAACTAAAACTTTACACTCCACATAAAGGCTTTTGTATGGCCTTGGCTTTGTGCAGCCCTCTGAAAATAAGTGGGTAGATCATATATCAAGACTGCGGCTGCTACCCCATAATTGTGGTCCAACTAATGAGTATGCTAATATTCATTATTAATGATGGAACATCTGGTCAGTCTGCATGTGATTGTGGCCACAGGCGAGGGCTGCAAGGTGATTTGTTACACAGAGCAGCAGAAAATAAAAGTCCGAAGGGGTTTAGTTGATTGAGACATGACGTGAATGAAACCAAAACCTGCAGCAGGAGAGGGAGGGAGAGCAGAAATCAGCAAATCTGTATTGACACCCACAGCGATCATCTGGGTGATGATGACAAGGTGAAGAAGAGGAACATCAGTGGAGGCTGAATGAGAGAGCTGAGTCAGAAAAGGCTGCGGGGTGGTGAATGTGGGATGTTCGGATGTGGGTGGTTCATTCATAGAGTCACAGCAGTGCTGCTTTATGTACTGTTCAGAGATAATTTAGTGATTGTTTGTATATTAGTCTACTTGAGAATATTCTTTCAGCACAGATGGTGAAGGTTGAAGTAGATTTTCTCTTGGAGTGTCTACATTTCTCAGGCACAGACAGGAAAAACATGTCAAAACTAATTTTTCATCATCTGTTGTTTGCCATTTCTTATGTCCCACAGCACCCAGTACAGTATTTTTTATACTCTACAAGTATTCTTCTTTCACTTTTTTTCTATACCAGAGCATGACCTAGTTATGTTTTGAATCAGATTCCACATGTACTGTATGGCTGTGAAAAGTCATAGAGAAGAGTTGTTGGGCACAGCGAGTTGGAAACTGAGCTGTGTCGCCCTGGAGAGTGCTGTCCACAGTGGAGATGGATTGTCTGACAGATAGACGAGGTAAAGGGCTAGGAGTGTGTTTTTCCTCTGTGCTGAAGAGCCCTTGTGTAAGTGGGCCAGGAGGGGCAGAAATAGCTCTTGTCCCCTTGAGGAGTCACTCCACAAGGTCACCTCCGTGCCCTGGGTCTTTATGCGTGAAACTGAGTGTCCATGCTCTTTCTTTCACTCCCACTCTTTCTCTTTTTTTCTCACTGTCTCTCTCTATTTTTCTCTCTTAGGCTTAATGGCTTACCCAGGCCTCCATATCAGCAAGGCCTCTACAGCAAGAGTTGAGCTTGCGTGCTAACAAACCCCCAAGCTAATTAGAATTTCAGCCAAGCTGGTTACTTTCCTCATTTCCTCACCATTTCCCTCACTTTGGACAAATACAGTTTCATCCCTCAGCCCGTGCAGAATTAATCCAGTTAATGTTCAACACCAAATGAATAATGACCGCTTATCTGTATGGGACATGGGTACAGAGGGGCTCGTGGGTGGAAGACCCAAACTGAGCCTGTGAGCTGGTGTCAAATCTACTTTCTGAGCCGCAATCAGACCAAAGTACTGATGGGTCGTGGAAAAATGGAGGTCGGTGTGCCTTCAGAGTGACACTGTCCGGTTGCTACAGTCTGTGCTACTTCCACCGATAGAGTGACCAGTGTCTAAATGAAAAACCAGTGACCCCTTAATACTAGCTGGCAGGTGTTTCTACTTCTTTGTAAGTAGACGTGAGTGCTCTATGAATCATTACTTCTCTAATGTAGCATGAGGGCAGTAACCCAGGAGAAGCAGGCAACCATAGAGGTAGACAGTGTCCAAACTGGCATGATTACCTGTAGTATTCAACAACATGCATCATCGTCAGCCACATTCTTTTCTTTTTTTCCAAATACAGCTAAGATTGATAGTGAAACAGACTAGTGCATACAAGTGTCAGCAGACTATTAGCAGTTATACCACATTTGAAGACCCTGCTACAAATAAGTGGTGCATGATGAGTCATTAAGGTATTCAATACTTTCATTTAATGACTTTGTAGCCATTTCTAATATGTTGTATCTTTTCAAATGTTCTGAAGGAAAATGAAAGCACGAGGGTGGAATTCAACCTATGTCTACCTCCCTTTCTCAACACAGTTATGGTTTTGGAGTTCAGATGCTGGAAAGATATTTGAACTGATGCTTATGTCTTTTAAGTTGTCAACAATCTGCTCATACATCTACTCTTCATACCTTTTTTTTCAATTTTTGGTGAACCTTCTAACAAAAGTGATCGTTTTATCTTGTATTTCTGGTAATTTGTCCCTAATTTAGACCTCAAAATAACCTAATCACAATCCTTCACCCTAACTGCTGATAGGAACTGTGGAATTTCAGGCATTGTACAGTAATTGCTGAGGGTAGTTTTGAAAGTAACTGAAAAAAGCCTCTTGTAGCCGGGGGAAGAAAATCTATACGGGAGAGGAAGTCGGTTCTTTCCCTCCCTCCCGACATGTCTTAGATATCAGCTGTTGGGGTGAGTCCCAGCTGCCTGGTGTGTTGACTCTAGAGTGATAGCCATCAGCATTTGCCACATGAAAGAGAGGAGACTGGTGTTCCTAAAAAAGCAGATGATAAATAAAGATCAGGAGGCCATGTTAGGATTTTAGCCACATTTTACATCTAGATAAAGGCCTTGATTTATCAGTAGTGTTTTTCTGGCCGTATCGGAAAGTATATAAATCAGTTCCTTCCCCTGTAAAATGTGAATAATGTTCTTGTAGGATAAGAGGCGGTTCAATCTTCTTGCATACTTTAGATAGGCTCCCAGCCCTGGAGGAACATGTATTTACAATATCACTCATCCTGTGCTTTGATACAAACGAAACATGCAATACACTTTGCCTGCTTTGACATGGGGTAAAGATTTTTGACTCGCTGTCTAAAATTACCATGTAGAGGCTCTCTACGCATGCCAAGAGTCCATGCAGGCAGTGCTATCTGTGGTATGTCCCCTGAGCTGGACTATGCTTTATTCAGTCCTCACATGGCTTTTTAAAAAGTACACTACAGATTGGAGAACAGTTTATTGAGGAAAAGGGAATGACTTATTGGAGGAAATGGCTGGATACAAACCAGCTGGCACGTTTTGCAGTTGCTGCCAGCAGAAAATGTTGTCACTTAAGGCTCCTTATAAAATCCTGTGGATATTCCTCAAGTACAGTCTGAGTTGTAAGAGATAACTTTATGTATGTAGTGGCCTGAGATTGCATGTGCTTAGGCATGAGCCATAAGAGGAGCCACATACGAGAGGAGAATCCGGCCTAAAATTTGCTTTACTAAAGGGTAAAGCAGAACTTCGACTTGACTTCAGGGAAAAGAGTACAGCTCTGCCCACCAAAACCAAAGACCTCCCACCGACTTCTTCTATTCACTTTTCCTCTTTGTATCATTTTTCACTTGTGTTTAACCAGCACGTAGCAACAAGGAAGCTTCATATTGAATTAGTCTATTAAATGAACGGTGTCAATGCCATCATACCTCTCAATTATCTTTTGATGTCTTCCACAGATACAGAATATTTAGGTTTACTTGCTGGAAAATGTCCTCTAGTCTTGTATGAATACAATGTTCTTGACACATTGCGTGTTACAAAAATAAGCAAATGAGGTACAGTAGTGGGACGTAGCTCAACACTCCTACCACTTACTGGAACAAGACGAGAGAGATGGCATTACAGAGCTGACAGCGAAGCTGCTGAGCTGAGGGTTGGAGAGATTACGAAGGAACCAGTACCACTAAGATGGTAGTATTATTGCCATGTTGTACTCTATAGTGGGAATGGGAGAATTCCTACTTGGAAATTTCACTTGGAACGCCTCCTGAATTCAGATTTCCAATGCACATTGTTGGAGCGAGCCCCACCAACCCAGAATTAACAAATCAATATAGCTCCTACTAGCATCAATAGAACAAACACTGCTCATTTATAGCAGTCCTGTTTTATTTATTACTCAGTCAGTTAGGTCAGTCATACACATTGTGCTGTTCAGTTTTTATCCACGGTTATGTTTTTACACTGATATATGCTGAATGCCATGTAGAGTGCTATTGACCCATAGAGACCAGGTTTGTCTTTACATACTGAGCATCTATGTTTTCTGACTTCATAACTGGAAACCAATCAACTTAGGGTGTACTCGCACTGGGAGTTCGTTCCGCGTTTCACACCTTCCGGGCGCGTTTCACACCTTTAGCGCGGATCGTTTGAGTAATGTGAGTAGAAGCGAGCCGTGCTCCGGCCCCGGGCCAATTGGAAGAGGTGGTCTACGGCACGGCACGGTTGGTCACGCATGCGCACAAGCACAGCAACCGTACGTGACGATGATGTAAAATCACTGCATCCTTCACTACACTAATGTCAAAACAATGGCAGCAGCTGAAAAAATCTCCACCTGCGGGCAGCACAGTTGATTGCAAATTGTCGCCTTGCATTCTCGAGAAACCTAGGTGTGTCACCTGACAGTATCTGAGTGAAATGGCACAGACTTTGCCATGAAATCATTACGATCATCCGGATGATTCCTGTGTTGTGATCCATGATACCGAATCTGTTGAATGTGGCGGCTGCTGCTTCTGATGACGTACACACAATGTACAAACGACATGATGACGTCTGTACAAGATCAATCGAGCCTTGGTCCGCATTAATGTGAGCAGAGACGCGCTGGGGACTGGAAAGGTGTGAAGTGGGCCCCGGCTCAGCTCGAGCCAAAATGGCCCTAGTGTGAGTACGCCCTCAGTTTACATCACTCCCAGGTCTGATCTTCAACTTCAAAGAGAAATGGGATGCACCATATGCCCTTTTCCTCTGATAGTGTCTTTTCAGCACTGCTTGATTTACAGTGATGTAGATCCTAGTTGATCATTATGGCCATACAGTGTAAACATATGGTGACATTACAGCTTCATTGTGACTTTAGCTAGGAGTGAAACAACAATGGCAGTGGAGGGAGCTTGAAATTATATGTTAGAACTTTCAAAGCAAAAATGTAGTTTCAAGACTTTTCAGGTAGAACATAATTGTGTAGACTTAAAATATGGCAGTTATTTAGATATAAACTTTGTCTTGTTTTATCTCTGTGGTGATGCAAATACATACAGACATAGCAGTGACTCTGGATTCACCTGTGAGTGATTTGAATGGCTTTACCTCATGTTTATGGGTATTGCTTTGTCTTGGATAGACCCAAGGCAAAATGGGGTCTGTTTTTAGACTGTTTTCACTGAGTGGTGGGCAATTCCAGGTCCTGAGGGCCGGTGTCCCTGCATGTTTTCCAACTGTCTCTGCCCTACCCAATGTTGATTAGCAGGATCAGGTGTGTTCAGTCAATCAGAAGCTGGACGATCGAGTGGCAGAGACAATGTACCCATTGTCTCTGCCACTGGACAGTTGGAAAACAAGCAGGATTCCGGCCCTCGTTGCCCACCCCTGGTTTAGTACAAATGCCTAGCATGACCTCATACTGGTGCGATGACAATGACCACATCACAGTGGACCACAACAATAGAGGACATCCAGCAGCACGGTTTTCTCCTCCTCAGCTTGTGGGTTCTCATTTACTCGAGACATGTAGCTCTGTACGAGAGAAGGTTGTTGCAGTGAAGAGAAATAGTGCCAAAAAACGGAACAGTCTTGGAGTTCTTAAGGAGTTGAGACCAGAAGAACAAGTCTGAGTTTCATTACCTGGTCCGAAGCAGTGGAAATGCAGAAAATGCGTGCAAAGGTGAGCTGCACTCTGTCTATGCAAATGGCCAGTGGAAAAGTCTGTGAAAGTTCAATTCACTTGTATTTGTGTAGCACCAAGCTTCATCCAACATTATCTCCAGGCGCTTCACAATCCAAGGCCAAAACCTCAAAACTATATGGCGAGCAAACCCAGCAGAACCTCCAAGCTTCCTGTAAACGGAAGAGAAAAATCTCCAGCAGAACCTTGGGGTTAGTGGGCAGAGGAGAGGCGAGAGAAAAGAGTCAAGATAGATCAACAAACACATGCTGGACATAACCGATAGACACCAGACCGCAACCGCACATCAAGGACATCTAGAGACCTGTATGAAGGACAGCGAGAGAGAGAGAACAGAGGGGGGGAAGCACAGGAAAAGCAGGGAAGACGCAAAGTTTGTAACACAGTATAGATAACATGGAATTTAATGCAGGAACGGAGGGAGAGAAAGAAACTGAAAAAGCGGCATCAGCTACCTGACTCCACGTGTTGATCATTTTAATCCGTCTCTGGCTTTCATTTACATTTTAGGTCAGTAATACATACATAAAAATCATATTACTATTGGACAAGGACACAAACTAAACCCATTGCACTTAAGGACTGTTTGAATGATGTCACCATGGGTTTCATACAGTAGTGCATTTGCAGGAATAGGCTACCATGACTTTAAATCCTTCTAACTTGGCTTCACATTTGTTTTGTTTCAATGGTTTTATTGGTCTTTGAGCCCTTTGTCTTTTTTCCAGCAAATGTTCATTTCTTATGTTAAGCAGCACTGTTTTTGTTTACAAGGGCTTACCTCCCCATTTCCCCATGCAGGTCAGCACCCTGCAGCCCCTCTTCCCCCTCCTTGTCCGTGTCTTTTTGCCCTGGGCCAGTTGATTCAGGGAAGTGGTTTGATTCATATGCAAATCCTGCCAGAGCAGCGGTCATTCATGCTGCTAATTACACCAATGCTGACTTGCTGACATCACACAGGGGCATTAACATGCAGAAGGAGAGTGGACAAGTGTGTGTGCGACATTTAGCAAAGTTGACAGAAAAAAGACAGGAAGTCAGGATTTTTTCCCCTTCAAACAAAAGTTATTTATTGGAAATCGTTTTAACGTATTCCTCTGGTAGGATTTGCTTAGATCTAAATGAAACGCCATGAACTTTACTCAAGGTAAAACCCACTTTTTAAAAGAAATTACAAGTAAATTATTTATGACTGGTAGGTTTTTACTGTGATGATAAAAAAAAACCTCAAGTCAACTCGGGTTTGTTGTTTTAGCAGAATGTAATTTCTCAATCATGACAGAACCAGACTACACAAGAAATAAATAAATCGGCATTCCACTATTTCTCCACAATAAAGTATAAAATATTGTGCTTCCTGCCTTTGCACTTTTAGTGTTTTGAACTGCTTGAAGCCAAAAATACGAGATCTAGTGATTTAAACCAGATTTCATACAGTGGATGAAAAATGGTTCTTGTTGTTTGGGCTACTTTTTAACGGCTAAACATGAATTTTTGCCTGGCCACCCATCTTGTTCTAATTGTTTGGTTTATAAAATGCACATAGCTTGTATTTTATTTACAATCCTACCAAAGCAACAAAGCTAAAGGCAAAGCTTTTGTAAGTACTACCACATACCAATTTTCACTTTTTTTTTTTTTTCTTTTGTGCCTGATTATGGTCATTGTCAGCTTGGTAACAAGATAATACAACAAACCCAAGGTGGCCTAAGATTTTTTTTTTTCACAGTGCTGTATACAAGATCTATAAGACCACATTCCTGAAACTGTCGGGACACTTTGCTATGGAAACCATAGCGTTACTGAAAAATTAAATGTTACATTGTAGACATTCTTGGATGTATGAAGAAATCCTTTACACATCTGGTTTTAAGCTGGTGTATATGAGTTTGCTTATTTATTTTTTAAAAATCAAGAAAAAAGCCTTTTTCTTGATTCTTCAAAACTGTGCAGTCTTTTGGGATGATGTGACAAAATGTGTCCTGACACAGGGAAGAAACGCGTCTTAAGGGTTTTGACGTCTGCGTCTTTATTTTGAAAGCGACTCCCGGATACGTCGGCCTCGTTTCTGTTGGCCTGACACGCGCTCACGGATAAAGCGCTGCTTATCCGGTGGCTCGTGCAACAGCGAGCGGAGCAGCTTCTGCGCTGCGGGTTTTACGCACCGAAAGTCCTCACGGATCTGGTTTCAGAGCTGCGTTCTCTTGGATCCAAAACCCAAACGCAGCGGATTCTGCTCTCCCGTTCGGATCTGTGACTTTTCAGCAAACGGAGATTTTTTTATTTTTTTTTTAACGTACTTTTTTTTTTTTCTCTGCGCTGGCTCCTCGTCTTCGCTTTCTCCTTCTCCTTCTCCTTCTCGTATACATAACTCCTGAGTGTGTTTGCGGAGGGCAGGGGTTGACAAAAAGGCTTTTAACGGAGGGGCGCAGACTCCACGCAGCGGGTGAGAGTGGGGTGTTTTCGTGGCAAACCTGAGGCACCGGAGGGATTTGACAAATTTCTGCAATGAGGAAGACTTACTTTAAAAGCTACCGCACCAGTAC
The DNA here is from genome assembly GCA_029823295.1 of Pseudamia nigra. Lineage (NCBI taxonomy): Eukaryota > Metazoa > Chordata > Actinopteri > Kurtiformes > Apogonidae > Pseudamia > Pseudamia nigra. The sequence goes on from JAQQAE010008995.1 coordinate 14,513, forward strand.
GAACGCGGAGGTCGGGACTATGGCTTCCCCCCGTCGCAGTTTGTAAGAAGGTAAGCAGAAGATTATTGATCGTGTTTATGTTGCGTGACTGAGGTGCATGATAAGAAGCGGGATAAATCTGTGCCAGTTGGCTTTAGGGTTTGTTTCTAGACGCCCTGTTGGCGTAAAATCACAAATGGACTTTTAAATGCGCATAGTTTCATAGTGGATTTGTATCACGTATTCACTTCACATAGACACATTCTGTATTACGCACACAACTAAAGTGTGTTTGTACTGTGAACGTTTGGATAACACTGTAAAACCCCGCGCCGTGGGTCCCTGTCCCCGTGTGGACGTGGTCTCTGG
>JAQQAE010008996.1:0-14860 GCA_029823295.1 Pseudamia nigra
ACAGTTCAGAGAACGCGCTGGACTCACCGGGAGAAGTCCATGTCTCCGTGATACAGAGGATGTCCAATCCGTGGGAGGTGAAGAAATCCTTTAGGATGAAAGTTTTATTGGATATAGATCTAGCGTTAACCAAAGCCATCTTGATGGCTACCGGTGGATCCGGAGCAGCAGGGGCAGATGGAGCGCGCAACACCGGCTGCAGATTCAGCAAATTCATTCCTCGGCAACGCAGGTGTAGTGGACCAGGGTGCGTGGGTTGAATCACCTGATCCAAGCCAACGACCGGCACCAGACACGAGCCATTGGGGTCCAGCGAGCGCCACGAAGCAAAGACACGAAGAGAAGATCTACGATGTCTGAGGAAATCCATGTGCCAAACAGGCCTTCAGCCTCACAAGCCGACCAGCATGCTTACCCCGACGTCTACGGCGCCTCCTCCAGTGAAGCGGGGCAGGTGCTCGGCAGAGGTAAGCTGGAACTCCAGAAAACAACAGTGGCACAGGACCTGTTGCTCCGTGGTCAAACTGCATAACCAGATGAGTAGATCGACGAAGCTCCAAAAGTAATTTGCGATTGTACACCAAAAGTGAGTTGACATTATGGGTGACAAACAGGACCAACAACAAAAACAGAAAAACAGTGGAGAGCGGTAGACGGCCTGCCACGTACCCCGGCGCCATCACGCCGCGCATGTCAGCGCACTTCATATCTGAGTCGCTTCCCCACAGATAACATGTGCATACAATGAGCATGTTTCAGTCTGTCAAGAAAATTAAAACACCTGAAGAAAGGGTGTTCACACAGTATATAAGAAAATAGTGTCAAAAGTGACAGAACTACAGGCAGGATGCTCTTGTCTGATTTGAATGTGTTTATGAGAGCTTATACAAATTTATTTTGGTGGTGACTCTGCTCAAGAGATGCTCAGTGGTGAGCAGTGGCAGAGCCTAGTGTCATGATTTTACATGGTAAAACTAGAGTATAGAAGAAATATGCTTTGGAGTTTGTTATATTATTGTTATTTATTCAGATAAGTTCAGAAGGAGGTTGAGCAGATGCAAGCGATTATCACGTGAACGCAGCAGCATAGAGGAATGAATGAGCATTTCAAGGTGCAGCTAATTGGGTGTTTGTAAAGCAGGGATGACAGTGATTGGACAAAAAATTTGGCGTAAGAACAGACTTCTGCACCTGCCTAAACTATGCACAGGTGTCATTACATTTGAAATTTCATCTGTTCTCTTTTTCTGCTTTCTACCTCTAAGCATCCATTATTGCTCTTGAAATTGGAATCTACTACCAATTGTATTTCCTTTCTGTTATGTACTTTGTATTAATTCAATGTGTCTGTTTTTCACATATGTCAAATGCATAAACAGCGATGTATGGGTAGGTCACAGATGATGATACCAGAAAATACCAGAAACTTTCAAAGGTCCTCAGTTAGTGGAAAGAAGGAGGAGACACACATTGACATAAACATCTTTCAGTAGTATTGAATGGTAGATTCAGTAGCTGAGATTATTTCTAGATGATGATGATGGTAAAATGGCAGAGTTCACAGACCACACACTCCCCCTTTGCTTTCTCATGGGAGGGCCCACGATGTGGATGAGACCAAGCGGAAGGAAAAGAGAGAGACAGGATGCTGTGCAAGTGAGAGCATTTAGCCACTTGGAAAGTTTGAGAGAAATGCTGTGGTGAAAACTCAAGTGGCTAAATGGGTTTCTCTCTTTCTCAGTTTCTCTTGTGAATCTCTGAGGGCTGTATGGCAGCTCACGGCTGAATGTCTCAGTCACTCAGACTATCACAGCTGAAATGTATCCTTATGTTTCAAATGGCTGGGGTACTTGAGCTGCATGGTAGGATGGAGAAATGTTAGACTACACAGAGAAGAGGAGATGATGAAAGTATCAAATAGGGAGAAAATGAGTGGAGAGGCACAGGTGTGTGTGTGTGTGTGGGGGGGGGGGGGTGTATATGTGTGAATTTGCACAATTATGTGCGTTAAACACATCCCTCTCATTGAAATGGTAATAAGTGGCGATCCTCATCCCCGTATGCAACCATTATCCACTGTGGTTTTCACCTGTTCAGTTTCTCGACAGTAGCTGCTTCATCCTTTTATCTACACACTCACAATCTCATAAATGTGGTTTCTGTGAGAGAAATGTTAATAAATGTTATAAATATATTAACTATAGCTGGGCAATAAAACAGTAGTAACTGTGACTGTAATGTTTTTAGATTATCAACATTATATTTGGCATACTGTACATTTTTCTTGTATTTTCATACTGCGTTTCCTTAATGTAGCAGTGGCACTCAAAATTGCTCATGCATTTATATTTACTGGGTAGCCAATTTGTCTTTTATTCTTGATCAAATAATACATTACTTTGTTCATTTTCTTGCTATTTTGTCATTTGTCTTAATTTTATTCAATTTTGTCACTTTTTGTTCATTGTAATGAATATTTTGTCCATCTCTTTTTTGTTCATTTCTAATCACCTGTGGACATTTAGCCAATTTCTGTGACTATTTCATTCATTGTGCTGAGTTATGTTTATGTCTCTTCACTTTGTGGATAATTTTTCATATTTTGTCTTTTATTCTGGTTTGGTGATTTAGTGACAACATGAAAAACTTGAGAAAATAAGCTCAATGATAATTGATATGCATCTTATTATCTTTTACACTAAAATACACATAAATGTATAAAATGCTCTGCTCTGTTTTTTTATGTCCTGAAAAAACCATTTCCAGTTATAATAAAACACATTTTGCCCTCCTGTACATGTTGTTGTTGAAAATATATTAATTTAATAATTATTGATGGTATCAATCTTTTGCCTTTATATTTACTTTTGCCAAGGAGTGGTGGGGGCTATGTTTTCACCGGTGTTTGCCTATTAGCTAGTTAGTTAGTTAGTTAGCAAGATTTCAGGAAAGGTGTGAAATGGAAAAGGAACAGACGATAAAATTTTGATGGTGATCCAAACCACCATCTCAGCACACTGGGGTTTTTTTGCGCTGACCAATCAAAATCACTGTGTGCCAGATATTTCAATGCTTAGGCTTCACCAGTCACTCGCCAACCAATCAGAATTGAGAAGGGGTGGAACATAACACTTAAGTTCTCTGCACTATGATGGAGGAGAAACCACGGGACAAACTGACTGACAACTTGATTTAAGATCACACTGAAGAATTTCCATGATTCTATGAAGGAAGCGAACGTCCAGAACATCCAGTACAGTTTGAAATGTGACTGTGTGAAAAGGAAATTTTTACGTGTTGCCATGATGCAGCCACAGACGCATACACCTCCTGCAGTGTTTACGATGTGACTACGTGAGTAAGAAGGAAAACAGTGAACCTAAAAGTGCAATGCGTGTCGGGATGTAATTAAATTCAAGCCCCCACACCCCGCACTCACCTCACTTATGCAGACACTGTCTCTGTGTATGTCTGAAATCATCAGATAAAATGTATGCATGGCCGTCATCTTGATAAATCGACCGCAGATTTTAATTTTAATCCAACATGTTTTTGCCTGAAACTTTCTTACACCATTCTTTTGTGAGCTAAATATAGTAGCATTTCAGAATGTGGATCTTTGTGGGCACTAAAAACGCTCACTCCAGACACAGACCTGAATAATATCACATGGGGAAATGTTCTGATGTTTGGGACATGTTTAAAAGCACAAGTGCTTACCTTTAAAAAGTTTTCATAATACTGAATAAGATCACAGAATCTACTCAGTGTGCCTTTTTTATGATTTAATGCTGTGAGAGCCAGAAAAAAGGAACAAAACATGCATCAATTCACAAAATAAGGGACAACAGATGTGTTTTTGTCTTGATAACCCTTGATGCAATTTCATCAATTAACTGAATCAGAAATAAACATCTGGTTTCTTCAATTGTCACTTTAGAAACTGGAAATAAATGCTGATTTGACATTTGATGTGGTAGGTGACTATTAACAAAATGTCTCTACTATTAGGGGAAATGTTTTTGACCATTGTAGCCATGATTGTGGATTAAAATTGGATGAAGAAATATAAAACAAGGAGACTTTTGTTGTTAAGACTGAATGTGAGGGTTGTAAAGAGGCTCATGCAGTGGTAATGACCCACAATTTACACCACAAACATATTACTCATTATAGAAACTATAGTATTACTATTAAAACTGTAATATGAAGAAAGATTAACACATTCATAATAAATGGCAGCTTAGCAAGAATGAAACACCTACACCATGGCAGTGTTTGAGACAGATTAATAAGGCAGCTCCGCTTGATCCAAAATGAGCAGATTTCAGGCTCAATTGATGCTTGAAATATCCCTCTACTAATGTATGAACCTTAGAAATCTTAAATGAACAAAAATAAACCAACTATGTCACGAGAAGGAAGGGAGGATTATATTTCAGTGGCATTAGATTGTTATGTTTTACAGAATTTTAACCCTGCTAAAAGGAAAAGAAGAAAGAAAGCGAATCCATTTGAAGCATCCCCTTGTGAAATGTGCAATATGTCCTATTTTTATAACACGGGAGTCTTGATAACTCAGCTCTATCTCTATAAAGGCAAGCAAAAAAGAGTAAAACTGGACTGAAAATCTAGGTTATGCATCACAGTTTATATAAAATATTGAACATATTAAAATAAGACAGAGGAAGTATTGTGGTGCTCCAGTTTATTTTTCTTTGTAAGTGCAGGGAGGCCCGAGAGGTTGCTCTCCGTTTCTCTGGAGTGTGTTTGTGCATGTATGTGTCTCAACGCTCAGCATTTCTGTTGCGGTATTTTGCTGGACTAGTACAGAAGGAGCCTAAACTAGTATTTAACCTGAAAAGCACCTGCTTGTGTTTGTATGTAGAGTTGTGTGTGTGTGTGTGTGTGTGCAGACTTACTGATGAAATTTGTTTGTCCAGTGTAGATGGTGTACTGTAACTCATATGAGGTGACGCTGAACTCGTCCTCTGATGTCCAGTGTACAGTGATGGTGTCATGGGAGGCAGTGCACAGCTCGTCTCTTATGGATGGAGGGTTAGGAGCTACGTATAAAGGACACAACATTATTAAAAATATGATCAAACAGACGTGATTTTGTATCTATTCCGCCACCAATCAGCCTTAATTATGACCACTGACAGGTGAAGAGATAATAATGTTAATTATCTTATTACAATGGGACCTGTACGCAGGTAAGATGAGGCTGCAAGTGAACATTTAGTCCTTGAAGTTGATGTATTTCAAACAAAAAAATTGGGCAGACAAGGGCCAAATTGTGATGTCCAGGTAACTGAGTTAAAGTATGTCCAAAACTGGGGGTCTTGTCCGGTGGTCCTGGTCCCGCAGTGGACATGACCCCATGAGGAAAGAAGGACAACTGGATCACAACCCAGTAGAGTATCTAAGACAGGGGTGTCATACTCGTGTCATGGAGGGTCAAGACCCTGCAGGGTTTCTCTCCAACCAGTCGCTAAAGCAGGTGATTTCACTGATCAGCACTCCTTCAAATTGAGGGGAGGAGCTAATCAGTGAAATCATCTACTTTAGTGACTGGTTGGAGAGAAAAACTGCAGGGTCTTGGCCAGTTTGACACCTGTGATTTAAGGGAACAAAACTGTACTACCACATAATGTTGTGTAGGTTCCCCCTTTTGAGCAGCTTAAACCCAAGACATGAGCTCTACCAGAGCTCTGAAAGCTGCTGTAATAACTGTCAGTACATTACATATTAGACATTATAGTGACACATACCTCACGTCCTGTAAGTCGTGAGCTTGGGCCTTCATGAATCTTAACTCTTTTTCTAACAGATTTCACAAATACTCAATTGGATTGAAATCTGGTTGTTCAACCCTAGACCACAAATTGTTAGTGTATTATCCACTAGACTAGGACACACAACAACATGTTTAGGTATGGATGCAATGACTCAGTCGTGTCCCATCAAAATTATGCCCTCGTCAAAGTTGCACAGATCCTTACTTAGTTTGAACTATTTTCTGCTTTCAGAGCAACAACACTGATGGCTAAACGTTCACTTGCTGCCTCATACGTCCACCCAGACAAAAGACATTAGAATGATATAACATGATGAACATTATGATCACTTCAAAGGTTAGTGGTCATAATGTAATGACTGATCGTTTACACTACCAGTCAAAAGTTTTACACACCTCCTTCACAGTTTCTCTTTGTTTTTCTTATTTTCAACACTGTACATTAATACTCAAGACATCAGAACTTGGAAAGAACATGTATAAAATTCTGTAGTAAATAATAAAGTGTTAAACAAACCAGAGCATACATTATATTTAGATTGTCCAAAGTAGCCACATTTAGCTTTGATGACAGCCTTGCATTCTCTCATCAAATTCATGAGGGAGTCACCCAGAACAATACTGTGTTCACGGATGTTCTAAAGCACATAAAGGAGGTACAATGTTGAAAATAAGAAAAATAAGGAAAAACACTGAAAGCAAAAGCATCATATATCACCTCAGATTAAAGTAATGCACTTTTTTGAATGGAGTAGAATCATTCATTATATATGAATGAACGTTTTCTCTATCGTGGCTGACAGAATTTAAAACCCTGATATAAGGTTGAACTAGTTGATGAGCTTTGTTGAAGTTTGAATTCTTATTGGCCAGTGACTGCATTCAATGGTTTGTTATTTTGGTATTTCAGATGGCTCCTGTGAAATAAGCCCTTCAGAGAATTGTTCAAGACCACCCTGTCTGGTGGAAGGAGTCCTGCATCACTGACTGGCAAAAATGTATCTGGTAATCATGACCAGCTTGCTGAAAATGATCCCTCATTTACTGTATATCTCCTCAGTAGAAGAAAAACATTATCTCACATTTCAATATTTAAAGAAAAAAAAAACTTGGCATGCATCTGTGAGGTTATCCAATTATTTTTTCACAAAGACTGAGAATTTTTGGGAACCCTGAAAGAAAATATAGTATTTTCTCTTAACGTATGAATATCAATTCTCTTGACAATATTGGCATCTATCTTAATTACTTTATGTTTCTGAGTTAAATAAGACAAGGAACACTCCTACCTGTTAGGTAATCTAGTCCTTCAAGAATTTTCTTTTCTCTGGAAAAGTCCAATGCAAAGTTGTCGAATGCCTCATTCAGGTTAACATCAGGGATGAGTACCTGAGAGGAAGCTGTCGCCATGGCAACCCTGTGGAATGGACAGAAGGAATGGTAAGAAGAGAAAAATGTCAGGAAACATGTGGAGAGATGAAGTCAGATGAGGTCATGAGAGGAAAACAGAGACATAAAGGACAATGCAGGGAATTGAAATGTGAAAAAGATGGTGGACATGAGGGGACAAGTGGAGAGACATAAGAAGAAGAGTTGTTTACAATGTGAAACAACATCAGCATCCTAATAAACTCATTACTACAATAAGTAGATACACTGAATTTACTTGCAGAGTGTGATTTGTACCTACTCCTAAATACCAATCTGTGGCAGAAATCAGCCTGAAGAGAAATAGAGCAGTGGGTAGATCAACAGGATGAGTCTTTGATATTTGTTCATCAGTAGAGAGAAACCAGTCTGACTAAGAGACAGCCAGGTACTACAAAAACGCTGGAGAACGGGCCAAAGAAAAGATGCTACACATTCCGCAGGAGTTGTGCAAGAGGCAGAGTGAGAAAGCTGTTGGCCTGCGGGGGCAGTGGGGATGAGGGAATTACAGAAGTCCAGAATTGGAAAGAGAAAAAAAAGGAAAAAAAATTTCCTTCTCACAAATGATAGATGATTTTCAGCAGAGGCCTGACATTGATTTCAGGAGCCAGAGAGTTCTAATATAATGCTGATTTCACCAGCAGCCTCACACCAAGATTGGATTTTTTTTTTTTAAAGCTACAAAATCAAAATGGGTCAGAGCTGCAAAAAAACCTTCATATTGTCAAATAAATAAACAATCTTTTTGTGTGGCTTGCAACAGTGTATTTGCACTGCACATACAAGGAGAAACGGAAACATTACAATTACCAGTGATGCAAGCAAATGAAAGCAAAGGCATAACTTTACTTGCTTCTTTATTGTAAGCACCCAGCAGTGAAAACCATACACATAAAATACCTCAACCTCCTGTTGGTAAAGCCCTATTTGGTTATGGCCTCTGGCAGTTGACCTTGAGGCAGGATCATAGACGGTACGTATTACTGGACAAAGTGACCGTGATGACACCCATTAGTTTCTGAAGGGCCGTTTTGAGGCCAATCGGGTTGTCACTTCCTGGCTGCCATTTTGGAGCCAAAAACAGGATGTAACCAGATTTAGACAAATGGCAGCGGGGTTAACTGAGCGTTCATGCCAGGGGACTCATGGGAAAGCTAATATTAGCCGCTAGCTTACTGATGCGGTTAAACAAAGTCATATTACAGTGTTGTTATTGTAAACACTTACCCACAGCTGCAGTCGAGTGTATCTCATGTATAACTATGAACATACTGAATAAATAGAAGATATGAAGGTCCGAATCGGTCCAACTTCATTAGTGTGCTGTTACCATAGCGACATGTCAATCAAACCCCAGCAAGGCAGTGATTTGTTGGATTATTTGCAGTAATATCTTACTAACGGAGCAAAAAGTTAAAGATGGACCACCATGTTACTTATTAGTGGGTCCAAATAATACGTTTGAGACCATAATGACTCATGACAAAAATGTATCCACTTAGTATTTTCAGATAGAAGTCCAATGTATCTCTATGGGAAAAAAGCTTCTTGGAGTCGCACAATTGATTCCTCAGCAGCCAAGCGGTGGGATTACAACGTAAAGTTACTTCCGCATGGGCCTCACTGAACAGCCCACTGCCCACTGGGCAGGATGTTTATCTGGATGGAAAAGTGTCTTGCTGAACTTTAACAGGTATGTAGGTAATGACGATATGAAATCAAATATGCTGTACATTATCATAGTGGATGTTGACACCAAGTTAGTGTTTCACTGAAGGTTGCTGAACAGAAAAGTGGAGTAATTCAGTCCTCTGAATAATGGAAGAATGTGGCATAAACAACTTTAAAAATTAATTCAAAAAGCCTATGTGATTCCCTTCTTGAGTTATCACGATCACAAGGTTTTCAGAAAAAATGACCTCTGACCTTGAGGTGATTTTGAACTCACCTGGTGCAAGTTTGAAAAGCCAACATAACTTCCTTCTCGAGTTAATGTGTTCACAAGATATAATTCAAACTCTTCCAAGATTTTTCATAGATGCAACTATTGTATCAATTTGAAAATAATTTCCTTCATGAGTTGTCGCATTCACAAGATAGGTGTTGATGTGTAGGTGATGAAAATACCCCATCAGCTTTCGAGGCTTAGGGGTAAAAATAGGAGATAAGAAACCACAGTTAAAAACCATGGCTGGTACAGTTCACACCATTTTTTGAGGGGAAACCACCAATAGAAACAAAGTAAACAGCGTTCAAATTCTTTATTACTAAGACCATTTTGAGACATCCAGCAGTTAGAACATAAATGAATTCTGCTGAACAGGTATAGACATCTGACTCAACATGATACTGCTAGAGTTCATAGATTTCATTAAATAAACACTTTCACACACTGAACTGACTGTAGACTGTATAGGTATACATGCATTACTGAATAATCTGCTGTTATGTGATCTCTACTGTACATACTGCACACTGACACTTGCTGACTTTCTGCTCATAAAATGGCGCCATGCAGACCCAAAGCTCACAAGAGCTCATTTCCTATGTCCCCTTTTATACCTACAGTATAAACCCGTACACCCACCTTTCAGCCACATTTCGGGCAGTCTGGAGGAAGCGGGCATGGTCGTTTTCCTTCAGACTCTGTTCAGCTTGTGTGATCAGGGCGCTGGAGCGTTCAAGACACTGACGACAGTTTGCAATCTGCTGGGCCAACTTGCGCAGTTTCATCACCTGCAACAAACATAAACTCAGTCCATGTACAGTAGCTGCGTTATGATGTTCTTATTTTGGCTTTATCTGCAGTGTTTCTCACCACCATGTTTCGATGTTAACTGCTTGTCTTTTAGGTCATGAGCCAACAGAGGACAAGGGCAGGTGGAGTCACAGTCTATATTTTCAAAAGTGAGTAAAGTCACTAAATTATCTGGCTTGTTTGTAGGATTTTGTAAGGTAATCTCTAGTGCAGTGTTTCCTGTACTGCAGTTCCATGGGACCTAAACTAAAAATTCACATAACAAATCATTTTCTGTTCTTATTACAACATGAAAATAAGATTAAAAAAAAAAATCTTTACGATTATAATAGTTCAGCCTACGCACTATGTGTGTAGCTCAGGCCTAGTAAGTATAAGAATGCATGAACATTTACTGTTGTTGTATTTTGTTGATAGAAAAAATACAACAACAGGTTTATTTACCTTAACATGTTTCGACAACTTCCTGTTGTCTTCCTCAGAAGGGTCATGTATTGTTACTGTGACATGTCTGGTAAACCACTATGAAACAGCAAACAAGACACGTCACATTAACACCATGTGACCCTTCTGAGAAAGAAAACAGGAAATTGTTAAAAACATGTCAAGGTAAATAAACCTATGTCTGTCAACAAAAAACAACAAGCAGTAAATGTACTAAGTTTGTTGAAAACAGTAGGAACCTTTTTTCAAGAATGCATGAACTTCATCAATTCAATCAACAAAATGATCAAAAAAAGGAACAAAAAGAAAAAGAATAAAATATGATGGTGAACACAATAAATGAGACAGTGGACAAAAATGAACAAAACACTAAACAAAACAAAACTAACCAAAATAAATAAAAATGAGCAGCATAATTTTAAATAAAATGGGCAAAATAATCAATATTGAACTAAGTGAAGTAGAATAAAGAAAATATATGAAGTGAACAAAACTGACATTAAAATTAATAAAATATTAAAGAAAATGAGGAAAATAATCTTTCAAATGGAGAGAAAGTATCAAAAATGAATAAAATAATCATGAAAATGGACAAATTTAATAAACAATTAGGTGTCCTACTAAAAAAGACTCTATGACCCAAATTGGGAAACATTGCTCAGAAGGTTAAAAACATTTGCTCCTAGTATTTTGCAATAAAAGTTTCTAGACCTTGCACGATTTCTATGAAACATGTAAAATACTTTGAGAATCCAGTAGGATGATTCCTGTTAGGTGTTAAAGACAAGAAAACACAAGCACAGCTACTCTGCAGGAATCTTGGAGTCATATCACATGTATCTGCCTAAAGAGCACATTCACAGTCAGGGATCTTTATGAAATGAAGAAAAACTGTTTGCATTAAGATGGAACTTCAAACTAAGTGAAGGTAAAATATATCCCTTTCTGTCACCACCTGGCAGCTGTAATGACTACAACAATAACCCCAAATGTAACATGTTGAAGTACACACAAAGAGGATTCCAGTAGGGCTGCACATTTCACAACTATAAACTCAATATCAACCGATGCAAATAAATTTCACAAATAGCTGCAATTTAAAAGTCCAAATTTAGGGACTTAGGGTATCATAATTCCATATTTAAAAATAAATAAATGCAATGTTTTGAATGCAGACACATTACAGAGGTACTCGGTAAAACAGGCTTATACTTAATGCATGTGTAGGTTTTTTTTAGTTTTGTATTCATCTCATGCAACTTTTGACAAGGAGAAAATACAGTTTCTAAAATGAATAACCCATAAAGAGTGCATGATTTAGTGATAAAGGCACATTACGATTGAAATTTGAGTTATTTCTGCAAATTAAATCACCATAAGCCTTCCAATCTGGACCTTAAAATTGTAATACGCTGTTGATAAAAGTGCAGTTTTTAGGTTGCACTTCTATCAGTTTCACACCTACAGTATACTGTATGTACTCCTTTATGCTGACACATGTTGATGGCATGTCTGCACATCTGGTTCCTTGCTATTATCACTTCAGTTGACATACCTACATTGCGCTTACAAGTCTGTTTACTTTTCTATATTTGTATAGTTTATATACAGTAATTACTTATTATCACTCATTCTGTAAGGTTAAGCATCCAGCCGGCACTCCTACAGGTCGCTCATCCTGCACTTGTACAGTTTTCCTGCATTAATCTGCATGGAATTTCTTCAGCTACTGTTTCCTTATTTATTCATGGTAATGCCATGCAGATAGCATTTAGCTTTTTTAAAGGTTACACATTACCAGCTCTGTTTCTGCTGTGTCCTGTCATTTGCTATTGTAACAGTATGTATAGTTAAGCTGCTGTAACAACACAGCTTCCTAGTTTGGGATTTTAAAGTACATCTGAATATGAATCTGACTTCCTTTTGCAATTGTGTAACAGCACATGCTGACATAGGAGTGACAATTGTCATGTATTTAATTGTGCAGCCCTATACATATATTTTCCTTGATAACCAAGTGAGTAGATTCACACAAAATCTCAATTACAATACTGCCCACAGTAATTGTGTGCCTTTTTCACCTAATTGTGCAGTCCTACATTCCAGCAGATATAATTTTCATGCACAAGAATAGACAGGAAGACGTAAAGAATGCGGCAGAGAGAACAAATCCTGCTTGTAGGTCAGATGGCTCATGATTCTCACACAGACCTCATGAACACATTGCATAACAGACTGAAGTGAAACAATAAGTATGTGGGAAGGTGATACTTTAGGGTTAACCAGGATGAGTGTGTGCTTCGAGAAACTACACTAAGGGATGGAAAGTGGACCAATGACTGCTTTTTTTCACACAAGCTACATGCATGTAACAGCAATCCTGTAAAAACTAAGCATAGAAATGAATTTTACCCCCAATTTGACCATTTTACTGCTCAATGCAGCCCTTTTTGACTGTTATTTGTCAGTGAGTTTTGTGTAACAGAATTTCCAAGTGAACATAAGGAAACCACTCTTCCTACATGTGAGTCTCCAGGCTGTCAACTGAAAGGTGAGCTGTGGAATAAAACACCATCCTTACTATCAACTGCTTTTAAACAATTATGATGAAAGAAAACCTTAGTGACGCTTTAAATGGCAAACGCTGAAGTTAAAAAGTGGTTGTACTGTCTGAAAAGAGCATACCTTCAGTAAAAGCTAACAAGAGCAGAAGCAACATTTAATATAAAAAATGCTCTTAAAGGATTAGTCATTTATATATTCAGCAACATATTTTTGCTTGCAGCGCTTGAATTATGCAAATATGAACTCATTAAAAATGCACTGCATGGCAATCGGTTAAGCGCTTGTCATCAAGAGCTTTCAGAAAAAAAATCACAACAGTATCTAATGCGCACTCACTTTCTACTGCTATAAAAGTTGCTCTTGCTTAGAAGTCTCTAAGCTGGCGACTTAATGGAGTTTTCAATTGGCGTCTGAGCTGCTCTTCCACTAAGTCCACCATAATCTCTTGTCACAATAAACGAAATGTGAGCAGGTTGTTGACCGTGTGCACAGGAGAAGCGAGACGGCTTTAGTGGATGGGTTATTATTTGGCTACATATGCCTCAAACAACAATTTTAGAGATGATTACACTCTCTCTCAAACAGAATAATAGTGCAGCTTGCGTGTGTGTGTGTGTGTGTGAGCAGCTCACCTCATTTCAAGACTCCCTCATCTAATGCTAAAATGGAACAGACTATTCAAATTACAGCTTAAATACTGCAGTACCAGCACATCAGTATTGTCTTCCAGGGTCATAATATGAAACTGACTCCTCCTGATAGCACCGAATTACATTTTTTTAACATTAGGTTTACTGTTTGTTAAATGGTTGAAAAAAAGAAAAATTAACATTATAGTCATGGTCAAAAACAGGCATGCTGTATGGACACAAAATGTTTTCTTCTGTGCAAAGAGCCGTATATAGATTGTTTTTTTTTTTTGCATATCAAAACATTCATCTATTCCTACAGTACCAACTATATACTTGCTCAACAGTGATTTACCTCCAGCTAACCATAACAATCATAACTGGAGTTGGATGCTTAAATCTGCTGCCAAATTGGAACCAGTGCTAACATGTTCCGAACTCACTACGCTTCTTCATTTTGGTGTCACATGCTGAATTGGAGTCAAAGATGCAGATGCTTCTGTATCCTCATGTTCAGTGACCTGTCCATTACTGCCCTCTGATGGTTAGAAACAGACATTACAGGGGACAGCAGGCAGCAATAACAAGAGTAGGAAATCAGAATAGATAGCTTTGCTACCCTCGCTAGTAGACAAAACATGGCAAAATGCCTGAACCAAGAACAGAAAGTGTGTTACTACTTAGCCTGGACAGTGCAGCAAAAAGCGTGGAAACATATTAAACTTAATAAAGCATCTGATGAAGGCGTGTGGTTAAAAGCACAGAAATGCTCTGTTCGAAATGAATGTGACTGAGTACCAAATGTATCAGGTCGTCATCTTGGTGTCGCAAACCCTGGAGATGGAAAGATGATGATGACAGTGCTGGCAGTGTTTACACAGGTAAGAATATTTAATTTACTGTGGATGGGTTAGGTTTTTATTTATTTAACGAATGGTGTTTCGTTTTATTTAAAAGTCTAAGACTTAATCTATTGACATTAAAAGTATTTTTAGTGTCACTGGCTGCCATATTTTTTAAAATTCATTTTACCTCTTAAAAGTATTGATTTACTGTAATCATTATTTTTGGACAGGCATTGTTTTAAAAGTACAGTGGTGCCTCGGATAACGATCACAATCCGTTCCGGCGTCACGGACGTTATCCGAATCAGTTCTTGTCCAATGCGACTTTTTCCATAAAAACACATGTAAAATCAATTAATCCGTTCTGGACCCACGACAAACTCCCATATAA
>JAQQAE010008997.1:0-14859 GCA_029823295.1 Pseudamia nigra
CATGTTTTTGGCTGTGGGAGGAAGCCGGAGAACCCGGAGAGAACCCACGCAGACACAGGGAGAACATGCAAACTCCAGACAGAAAGGCCCCACCACCCGGTGTTGGGATCGAACCCAGGACTGTGAGGCACGAGTGCTACCCACTGCCCCACCGTGTCGCCCATATCACTGAACATATAATACTGTATTAAGTTTTCACCTAAACGTGCACATTTTAATCAGCATGAACCACACACTGTACTACTTTTTTGTTTACCAGCACTGATTCAATGATGATGATTTGTCCAAAAGCACAAATTACAGATTTTGTTTAAATGATCATGACAGTCTTAAAAATGTGTTTCTTCTTTAACATGAATTATTTACAAGCTGACTGTTTCTCTACAGGTTCGAGCTTATGGCCCAGGCCTGAAAGGAGGCACTGTGGGTAAACTGGCTCCATTCACTATTGATACAAAGGGAGCTGGTGCTGGTGGGCTGGGTCTGACCGTGGAAGGCCCCTGTGAGGCCAAGATCGAGTGTCAAGACAATGGTGATGGCACATGCTCGGTGTCCTACCTACCGACTGAGGCTGGGGAGTACGCCATCAACATCCTGTTTGCTGAGCAGCACATCCCCGGCTCTCCCTTCAAAGCTGCCATCCGTCCAGCTTTTGACCCCAGCAAGGTGACGGCTAGTGGTCCAGGTCTGGAGAAGGCCAAGACAGGAGAGCCAGCGACCTTCACTGTGGACTGTACCCGGGCAGGGGACGGTGAACTCACCATCGAGATTGTGTCCGAAACCGGGGTTAAAGCTGAAGTACACATTCAGAAAACTGCAGAGGGCACCTTTTCTGTCACCTACATCCCACCTTTCCATGGCACACACACCATCACTATCAAGTATGGTGGCCAAATGATTCCACAGTTTCCCAAGATTCTGCAGGTTGAGCCCTCAGTGGACACCACTGGGGTGCACGTCTACGGTCCAGGAGTGGAACCCAGAGGTAATGCAAAACACGTCTGACAAATCCGCAATAATCAAATAGAAAAGGACAATTTAAAGGCAAATAAACATATGTCAACAGTCAGTGTAAAACCTCTTATAATTAAACCCAGGCAGCTTTTATGACTGTCTGACATGATTAATTGATTCATCTCAGATTTACAAACATATTAATCTTGCAGATGGGGTCAGAGTATCCACTGTTGAAGTGGCTATGA
This sequence comes from Pseudamia nigra, assembly GCA_029823295.1. Lineage (NCBI taxonomy): Eukaryota > Metazoa > Chordata > Actinopteri > Kurtiformes > Apogonidae > Pseudamia > Pseudamia nigra. The sequence goes on from JAQQAE010008997.1 coordinate 1,203, forward strand.
ATCTGTTTTAAAGATATACATTACTAATCAAAATTTTGGACAGACCTCCTTCAGTGTTCTTTATTTGTCTTTATTATTCTCAACATTAATACCGAAGCCATCCAAATTCATGGCATTTAATCAGAACAGTCAAGAGTGAATTTGTGCCATTTTTCACCTCTTTAATGTTTTTAATGAAGGTCAGTCAGTCTGAAAAATCTCAAGAACTTTGAATTTGTGCCTCCACCAAAACCATCCAATACAATCTGAGGTGCCGCACCTCTGCAGCAGATGTAGCCCCCAGTGTTTGTTTCCTGGGACGGACTTCACGAGAGACAGTTCATCACATTGTTTGATGGTTTCGGTGAATGCACTTGGGGACATGTTCAAAGTTCTAGAGATTTTTCAGATGAAGGAACTGTCTTTTCTCCATGTGCCACATTTATCCAATAGTTGTAGTTGCACTAATAGGGCTATTAACTAAAATTAGCTGTTGACAAACACACCCGTGAATCGAAAACCACCGATTTGAACACCAACAAAATGATCTCTGGTCCAAAACCAGTCTGAACCGACAATCTAAAAGACACTCACCTACTGCATAATCACCTAAAATCACAGGTGCCAGAGAAGCCAAATACCAGAAGAAAACATAGTCTTGTTTGTGAATCAAAGGCCCTGAAGACATCTGTTCTCTCAGCTCATCTATTTGGGACAAGCATCATCTATTTAGAATGCAATGTTAAACATTTACTCCTTCATTCCTCCTTTTATGCACTTGACTAGATTTGGCCATAAAATGTACTTCAGAGAACTGGAACACTTTTTACATTTGCAATAACAATCATGTACTTCTACTCAGTTACCTCCACTGCAATGAGTAGGAATGAAAAGGTTGAAATTCAAAAGACAGAGCAAAATTGACAATTAAGTTATGAAATAGAAAAATAATCAAGCAAATTCAATTCAATTTTATTTGTGTAGCGCCAATCAGAATCGACGATTATCTCTAGGCGCTTCACAATTCAAGGTCAAAATGAATAAACTAAGCAACAAAATGAGCAGAAATGTCCAAAAATAGTCACAGAAAGCAACAGAATGAAGGAAATGAGCAAAAAATGTCACAAAATAATCAGGGAAATGAATGAAACTAAACAAGGAAGTCACATAATTTCTGAAATGTGACAGGTTAAAGTGTTACCACAGGTCCAGCAGATGGTGAATCTGATGCGCGCATTGTCTCGTCGCAGCGGATCCGGCAGGAGGAAATTTGATTGATTGATTGATAAAGATTGATTGATGAGATTTCGGCCTTGAATTGTGAAGCGCCTAGAGATAATCGGTGATTATGATTGGCGCTATACAAATAAAGATTGATTGATTGATTGATGTGAGAACACAAAACTAAATGTGTCTACTTTGGAAATCTAAAATCTAAAACATGTTCTGGGTTGTTCAACACTTTACTACATAATTCCATAGGTGTTCCTTCACAGTGTGGATGGCTTCAGTATTAATAAATAAAATAAAGAAAAGACACTACAGCAGAGTTCTTGTGTCTGATCATGTGTGTAATGACTGTGAAAATCACTTCAGCAGCACATAACCTGGAGGGCTTTTCTTTTCCAAGGGGTCCTCAGAGAGGTCACAACTCACTTCATCGTTGATGCCCGCGCTCTCAACAAACCTGGAGGAAATCATGTTAAGGTTCACATCATGAACCCCTCCGGCAGCAACACAGACACCTACATCACTGACAAAGGAGACGGGACCTACCGAGTGGAGTACACGGCGTTCGAGGACGGTGAGAGCTGTGGAGAATATTAATACGTGTACAGTATTATCATTCAGTTGTGTTAATTCCAGCAATTAAAAGATCTGCACCAATCACGGTTACATTCTCAAAGCTAACCCCCTGAAGTTATTATGAGGATTTTTCATTGCTGTCAGAATAAGTGCGTACAGACAGAAAAATCACTAACAGGTGCTTGAGTCGGGCGCCATCTGGGAATAAAGGAGGAGTGGGAAAAGACGGTGCAAGAGAGAGAAAGAGAGAGAGGGGTATAAATACAGAATGATGCAGTGGAGCAATGATGTGAGGGGCAGGGAGGCAGAGAAGCAGACAGACTGTGTTTTATAAATAGGGTGTGCTGGAACAGAAGCTCTTAACCAGGCAGGTATGTGTGCTAAAGGCTGCCTGCACACTGCAGTAGAGCAGCGGAATGACGGGATATTAATAGAGACCTGTAACACAAAGCAAAGAGATCACACAGTACTCCTCCATAACCAGACATGCTCTAATACCATACCAGAGAGGCTGTGAATCTGGAGTATAGGCCTACAGAGAAAAACGTTATAACAGAATAATGAACAGGGAACAGACGTAATGCCTTGTAAGTGCAGCAGAATGTCTGTGCCCTAGATGGCGTCTGTTAGAAATAAACAGACGTTTGTCTCTCTGAAGGGGAGTTTGTCTGGTCTGTAATTAAAAGCAAGTGGCAACAGCATGAAACAGTTGGTTACTTCGAGAACATGCAGACAGTAAAGTAAAAGGTGATAAATGTGTTTGTGTGCAGGAATGCATCTGATTGAGGTGCTGTATGATGACGCTCCTGTGCCCAAGAGCCCCTACAGAGTCTCTGTGGTGGAGGGATGTGATCCAACCCGGGTTCGTGCCTACGGACCAGGACTCGAGGGAGGAATAACTAACAAACCCAACTGCTTCACTGTGGAGACACGGTACTGTTTGAGAAGGAGAATATTAGAAGTGTAGATGCTCAGTCATTTTTCTTTATTTGTATTTTTTTTAGCACTGTACATTAATACTGAAGACATCCAAATTGTGATAGAACATGGATGGAATTACAGTATGTAGTAAACAAAAAAGTGTTAAATTACCCAGAACATGTTTTATATTTTAGATTGTCCATGTTTAGCTTTGACAGCTTTACACACTCATTTTCTCATCAGATCTCATCAGTGTAGTCACCTAGAATGGTCAGTGTGAGTTGTCAAGATCTGCTTCTTTCTCATTTCTCTCTTTTCAACCCTTCCATGCACGGTGTTCACTACGTTGGACGAGTACAAGGTGACATTCAATTTATAACAATTACAAAAATAAGGCCAAAATCAGAGCAAGATGCAATAAGTCAGTGAGTATTTTGACTTAAAATGAACAAAATAATCAGGAAAAAGCAAAAGGTACAAAATAGTAATGGAAGTGAATAAAAGTGAACAAAATCAGAAGGAAAAAAATGAACAAAATAACAAGTAAGATGAGAAAACTAATCAAGAAAATGAACCAAATTAGATGCAAAAAGAAGAAAAATGAACAAATACATACATATATACATACATATGTGTGTATATATATATATATATATATATACATAGGTGCTATATTTTTGTAAACGTTATCAGATGGTAACTAAACCATTATTATCAATACTATTCACTAAATGTACATGCCCTGGTGGACATAGTTGAACCATATTCAACCACTACCTCACTCAAAATAAGTGGCATCATTTTAAAGCTTGATTGGAAAAACCACAAGGCTAAAAATGTCATAATCGTAGTTTTGGAATAATTCATGCATGATAGGGTTAATGTGCATCAGTTGCCTTATGCAGATGAAGTGTGGCTACAGAGTCAGTAGACCTGTTAGTGCCACTGCAACCACTGCACAAATGCATATATAACAAGAAACACTCAGACACCCCTGACACAGTCAAAAAGCATGCCTTTTCACGTTTTTTTTTTCTAAAATCATTAAGAAATTCATTCTTCTTTGATAATGGAAATGTAAAACTATTCAGCTTCATGACACAAACAGGTTGATTTCTAAAAGGTAAAATAAATACTGTAGAGTTAAAGTCATTTCTAGAAATCCTCGATCTAGGTTTTTGAGGGTTGGATACAAAGCTTAGTAGAGCAACTGATGGTCTGTAACACATTAAGAAGGCATGAAATGACACAAATGAACTCACCTTGGGGATTGTTGAATTGGGGAATCTGAGGAGAGAACGCCATGAGCGTGTGAAGCTGTCATCAAAGCTAAACGGATCTACTTTGGACAACGTAAAATAGGAAACATATTCTGGGTTTGGTTTGCTACATTATTCCGTAGGTATTCTTTGCCAGTTTGGATGTCTTTAGTATTAATGTACAATGATGAAAATATTGCAAATTAAGTAAACACTGAAGGAGAATGTGTGTCCGTAGTTTTGAAGGAATCTTGTAAGAACAACGATAAAATGCTCAAAGGTAGGCTTGTGTTTCCTCAGGGGTGCTGGTACAGGCGGCCTGGGTCTGACCATCGAAGGAGCGTCGGAAGCAAAGATATCCTGCAAAGACAATAAAGATGGCAGCTGCAGCGTGGAGTACGTCCCGTTCACTCCTGGAGATTACGATGTGAACATTAACTACGGTGGTCACCCGATTCCTGGCAGTCCGTTCCGCGTCCCAGTGAAGGACCCCGTGGACCCCAGCAAGGTGAAATGCTCCGGTCCAGGTCTGGGTGCCGGTGTGAGAGCCCACGTCCCTCAGACATTCACAGTGGATTGTACTCAGGCTGGACAGGCCCCACTGGATGTCAAACTCTATGGGCCAACAGGTGACAACATGTTCTACAGCTGTAAAAAAAAAAACCTTAATTGAAATATGAGCAAGTGTCATTTCTGTAATGTGATTTTTCCAGGGAATGTGGAGCCGGTTGGTGTGAAGAATAATGGTGATGGAACACACACTGTTCATTACACACCAGCCCAGGATGGTCCTTACACTGTAGCTGTCAAATATGCAGATCAGGAAGTCCCCCACAGGTACGACGCATACATAAAGAAAAAACTTTTTTTTTTCTCAGAAAGGAAAGTGTAGTTCAGCAGATTCTCTGTTCCCATTTCTGTCTTTGAAGGGCTGCATTTAATAGTTTCACTCCACTTTCTGTCCTTCATCTACAGTCCATTCAAGGTAATGTCTCAGCCTGGGCATGACGCCAGTAAGGTACGCGCCAGCGGTCCTGGTCTAGACACCAAGGGTGTGTCTGCAAGTCTGCCTGTTGAGTTCACCATCGATGCTCGCGATGCTGGAGAGGGACTGCTTACTGTGCAGATTCTGGTGGGTGCTGCGCTACACAGCCGCTGGATTATTTTCCGAGCTGCACTTATAGTCAGCATCTTTAATAACTCATCACTCTCCTTTGACAGGATCCAGAAGGAAAGCCAAAGAATGCAACCATCCAGGACAACAGGGACGGTACCTACACCGTGTCTTATGTGCCTGACTCCACAGGGCCGTACACTATCACCATTAAATATGGAGGAGATGAGATTCCTTACTCTCCTTACCGCATCCAGTCCCTGCCCACGGGGGATGCTAGCAAATGTCAACTCACAGGTAAGGAAGCCAAAGTGGATGTTTAATGATTCCTTTACATAAAAATAATACATTGGTGGAGATGTATGTATTAATATTTAAAACTTTCTCTCCTCTTCGCTAGTTTCTATTGGAGGACGTGGCATGTGTAAGTAATCAAGAGAGCTGACCATTTCCACCCAGTCTTGAAAGAATCTGTGCATTTATGCAGGTTGTGGTTCGATTTCACCCTCACAGCGAGCCTTCAGAAGTTGCAGACCTCTGAAGATACAGTCATCACGGTTGATGCCAAGGCTGCTGGGAAAGGCAAGGTGACCTGCAAGGTGCTCACCCCACAGGGAATGGAGCTGGATATGGATGTGGTGGAGAATCACGATGGCACCTTCGACATTTACTACACCGCCCCTGAACCTGGGAAATACGTTATTACCATTCGCTTCGGGGGGCAGAACATCCCCAAGAGTCCGTTCCATGTGGTTGTGAGTAAACTTCTAAACAGACACTGCAGTTCTACTCAGTTAAGTGAGTAACATTTTCTCCAACACCTAGTAAATGCAATACTTTCTACTCTTATTTTTAAGGCTACAAATGAACCTGTTGTTCCCCGCGATACTGTGGATCCTCTCTTCCGTCCTGTTAACTTCCTCATCCCCTTCACGCCACAACAAGGAGAAATCACAGGTTTGCCAAACATCACTCAGACAGAAACGCTACTGTGCAAACAGACAGCTGACATTTAATTGTCCTGTTGTCATTTCTAGGTGAGGTGCGGATGCCTTCAGGCAAGACTGCCCGCCCCCATATTACTGACAATAAAGACGGCACCATCACAATCAAGTACCAGCCCACTGAAAGAGGCCTGCATGAGATGGACATTAAATATGATGGCAACCACATTCCAGGTCAGAAAAAAACTCAAATTAATTATTAATTGTCTTAAATCAAAAGCTTTGCAGGACATAGGCTACACAAAAACTTTACTCTGTGACTGCTATGACTGTTTTCTCTGTGTTTGTCTTATAGGAAGTCCTCTGCAGTTCTACGTGGACGCTGTGAACAGCGGAGTGGTGACTGCTTACGGTCCAGGTCTGAGTTACGGCATGGTGAACAAGGCTGCCACCTTTACTGTGATCACCAAGAACGCAGGAGAAGGTACAACACACGCTTCTGTCATATTCGCTAAAGAACACTAGAAATGTGTTCATGTGGCTAACGAAAAATGACAACCAAGGCAGAAACGTCAGATGTTTGTTTCCTGTCAGGTGGGCTGTCTCTGGCGGTGGAGGGTCCCTCTAAAGCAGAGATCACCTGTAAAGACAACAAAGATGGCACCTGCACCGTCTCCTACCTGCCCACCGCTCCCGGGGACTACAACATCATCGTCAAGTTCGACAACAAGCACATTCCCGGCAGCCCCTTCACCGCCAAGATAACCGGTGAGAAAACATTCACAGTTAGAAGTTTTTAGAAATTACGCAGACTAGGGGGGAAGCATGTAAACTCCACACACAAAAGCCCTGCCAGCAGCATCGGGGTTGAATGCGGGACCTTTTTGCTGTAACGCAGAACATGTTTTATATTTTACATTACCCAAAGTAGACACACTTAGCTTTGATGGCAGCTTTGACATCATTCTGTCATCAGATTCCCCTGGAACAATACTCAATTTCCAGGTGAGTTCAGTCGCATCATTTGTTGTCTTCTTAACTCACACTCCCCTCTTTTATGTCTCAGTGCCATAGAGCATGTTCCTTTAGGAGTTGAGAGACTGTATGTATCAAAACAGATCTTTCACTCACAGGAAACCATTTTGTTCTTGTTGCAGTCTTTTTGTGGCTACACTTTATATTGTACACGTTCACTAAAAAAATATTCTCTATTTTGCTTATTTTTCACCATAGAACGTTGTATTATTTCACAAGATGCTCAGCGGTGTTTACTACACGATCAAGCCGTGAAAACACCGATTGAGCCAAAGTCCTGTCACTGGCAGGGAATGAGATCATGTTCTTTAGACCATCAGTTGTCTTACAAAGTCATTAATCCTATTAGTGCTACTACAACTACTGTATAAATACATATTCGAAGAAACACTGAGTTAAGTAAACAAAAAAGCATTTGAGAGAACATTTTTGACACAAAACTATAATATAGAATATGTTCTGGGTTTTTTAACACTTGGTTACGGCCAGGGGGCAATGACCGGCGCTGTTCAGTGAACAGTAACTTTAAGTTGTAATCCCACCTTTTGGCCACTAGGGAACCGATAGTCCGGCTCCAAGAAGCTTTTTTCCCATGTGATTCTATCTGGAAATACTAAGTGAATAAATTTTTTTTATGGGTCATTATGGTCTCAAATGTATTATTTGGATCCTCTAATAAGTAATGTGATGATCCATCTTTAAGTTTTTGCTCCATTATTAAGATATTGCAGCAAATAATCCAACAAATCACTGCCGTGCTGGAGTTTGAATGACATGTTGCTATGGTAACAGCTCGCTAGTGAAGTCGGACCGATTCCGGCCTTCATATCTTCTATTTCTTCAATATGTTCATAGTTATAAGTTAGACACACTCGACTGCAGCTGTGGGTAAGTGTTTACACTAACAACACCGTGATATGACTTTGTTTGACAATGTGGTGAAGTTTTACTGCATCAGTAAGATAGCGGCTAATGTTAGCTTCCCACGAGTCCCCTGGCATGAACGTTTTGTTAGCCCCGCTGCCGTTGGTCCAAATATGGCTACATCCTATTTTTGGCCAGGAAGTGACAACCTGATTGGCCTCAAAACGGCCCTTCAGAAACTAATGGGTGACGTCACAGTCACTTTGTCCATTAATATATACAGACTATGGTGGCGATATACCGTAATTCTATATGTGTTCTTTCACAGATTAGCTGTCTTCAGTATTAATGGACAATGTTGAAAAATAATAAATATAAAGAAACTACTGTACTAAAGGAGAAGGCGTGTCCATACATTACACTGTTCGTTGATTCGTAATTTTCATTTCCATGCACAGGAGACGACTCCATCACCAGGACATCGCAGCTGAACGTTGGTACATCAGCTGACGTGTCCCTGAAGATCACCGAGACCGATCTGAGCTCTCTGACTGCCAGTATCAGAGCTCCATCCGGGAATGAGGAGCCCTGTCTGCTCAAGAGGCTGCCCAACAGACACCTGGGTGAGCTACTCATTTTGCACAAAATCACAACAAGTGCAGGACAAAGATAAGACATTGTTGGATTGAGCTAATGCATCTGGTCGTTTAGGGACTTATTTTGTATTTTCTCCCCGCTCTCAGGTATCTCTTTCACTCCCAAGGAGGTGGGTGAACATGAAGTGAGCGTAAGGAAGAATGGCGTGCACGTGGCCAACAGCCCTTTCAAGATCATGGTCGGTCAGTCGGAGATCGGCGAAGCCAGCAGAGTCAAAGCCTTCGGCAAAGGCCTGGTGGAAGCGCACACGTTTGAAATGGCCGAGTTCTTCGTGGACACTAGAAACGCAGGTAGGCTTGGCTGGTTTTCCTTGTCAGTGTTGTACCAGACGTTTGTCATGTTGGATTATTTCTCTTCATTTTCATGTTCATTTTGCTGTTTTTTTTTGCCTGTTTTGCTCATTTCTGTGTATTTTTTCATTTTTTTTCTGCTTTTTTGGCTCATTTTTGTTTATCTTAATTATTTTATTCATTTTTGTGTTTATTTTGTTCTTTTTGATTTTACTTATTTGGATCATTTTTGTGTATTTTCCTGATTATCATGTTCATTTTCTTGCTCATTTTGTTCATGTTCTTGGTTTTTTTTTTGGTTTATTTTTCCTAATTATCTTGTCCGCGTTACTCATTTTTTGCTCATTTTTTGTTCATCTTTTTTTTATATTTTTATATCTTTTTTTGCCTATTTTGCTCATTTTTAAATGTTTAAAATTATTTGGTTCATCTTCTTGATAATTTTGTTCTTTTTAATTGGACACATTTGCTTCCATTTGGTGTTCCTTTTTGATATCTGGCTTTTTGTTTGGCCATTTTGTTATAATTTTGTTTAACATTTATTTATTTTCTTCAATATATTCTTGTTCCTATTTATTCATTTCCATTTTCCATTTTTCTGTTTCTTTAATTCATGGTTAATTTTTTAAATATCCAGAGCTTATTATTTTCTTTTTGTTTTAATATGTCCATGTTCATTTTCTTATTTTGCTAGTTTGTATTTATTTAGTGGACTAATTTAGTTCATTTTTTTAATCTAGTGCTCATTTTCATAGTGTAAAACACATAAATATAAGCAATAAGACCAGTTAGACAGTATAAGCTGTGTCTCCAGTCTTTTAAAGAATAAAATACAGGAAAATTGTTATCATTTGTGTTTTTTCTTTTCTAATAAATTATGTTATATCACTTTTTGTAAAATTTTTTAACTAAAGCAGACACCACATTTATTATTTTGGTCATTTTAAATAAAAAAAAAATCAGTAAACACTGTCTAGACTGATTATAGAAACTAACACTGTGTCCAAAATGGATCAAAAAATTGTACATTTTGCATTATTGAGCAAAATTATTGATGAGAAACAGCCAGCACCCAGATACTAAAGTAATATTTTTATTTTTTCTTATTTTTAGGCTATGGAGGACTGGCATTGTCCATTGAGGGTCCGAGTAAAGTGGATATCAACTGTGAGGACATGGAGGACGGGACGTGCAGAGTGACCTACTGTCCAACAGAACCAGGGAGTTACACCGTTAACATCAAGTTTGCCGAAAAGCACATCCCAGGTTTGAATATTTGATTTGTGCAAAAACCTGACGACATTCAAACAGACGTGTTTAATTCACTGTGCATGCATTCCGTCCATGTAGGAAGTCCGTTCTCAGTGAAGGTGACCGGAGAAGGAAGGATCAAGGAGAGTATTACAAGAAAGAGACAGGCGTCGTCTATTGCATCAGTGGGCAGCACATGTGGCCTTAACCTCAAAATCCCAGGTCGGTTCAGAAGGCGGTCAGCAGAACAAAGAGAACAGCAGTCCGTCATCTCATCCAAATCCACAAACCTGGTGCATGTTCATTAGTATTCTTACTGACTTGTCCTCGCTGCAGGAAACTGGTTCCAGATGGTGTCGGCTCAGGAGAGGCTGACCAGGACGTTCACCCGCAGCAGCCACACTTACACCCGCACCGAGCGCACCGAGATCAGCAAAACCCGAGGCGGAGAGACCAAGAGGGAGGTGAGAGTGGAGGAGAGCACTCAGGTGGGCGGGGGAGGAAGCCCCTTCAGAGACGTCTTTGGAGACTTCCTGGGGAGAGAGAGCCTCAGCAGCTTTGCAGGAATCACCGCCAGACCTGAAGGTAAGCGTTCAGATTTACAAAAACCTGTCTGCGCATAAGGATTCCACTGTTAGTCTAAATATGACAACATTCTTAACCTCTTCATCCCTAAATCAAGAACAGGTTTACATACAAAAATGAAACGCAGCACAAAAGCTGAGTTTCCTGTGGTCAAAACAATGTTTTACACAGAGGAGGCTCATACCCAATTTTCAAGTGACTTATATAAGTAACAAAATGAGCACAACCTTTCAAACCTAATCAAAAATAACAACAAAATGAACAAAATAAGCAACAAAATGGACAGAAAATGAAAACTAAGCAACAAAATGGACAGAAAATGAAAACTAAGCAAAAAAATGGACAGAAAATGAAAAAATAAGCAACAAAGTGGACAGAAAATGAAAAAATAAGCAACAAAATGGACAAAATTAGTCACAAAATGAACACAATAAGCAACAAAATAGGCACCAAATGAATGAACGTAACAAAATAAGCAACAAAATTGACAGAAAATGAAGAAATTTATAAAAGTGATATACAAAAAATAACCAAAACAGATGTACAGTAATATGCAATGATATTTCTTAGCATTGAGCATCATAGAAGAAACACTTGCTAGTTTCTGCTCAAATGCTGCAATAGCAGATGTCGCCGCATTCAACGGTTTTTCCATTTTCTTAATTTTACTGCTGTCACTCCCACTGACACAGCCAGGAGGATCAATCATTGTTTTGCAGGATAACACGGTTCTGAAGGTAGGAGTATAGACGGCAAATCTGACATGACAAAAAACAGCCGGGCTAAAAATGTAAATGATGTTGAGGTTTTCAGATGAAAATATTCCTGCATGAGGCTACAAAATCTCTCAGGTTACATATTTAACTTCACTCTGTTTTACCTCTAGCACTTCTCGTCTTAATTGATTCGGTTTCTCTGTATTGTAATTGCCTTAATTATCTCTAATGGTTGTGTTGTTTTTGTTTATTATCCTGCTGAATTGCCTTTTATTGTTTTCATCATCATTGTTTATCCGCCTCCCTCGCTGTTATTCACTCTTCTCATCACGCGGTTTTCTTGGTAATATTCCAAACAATTCTCTAATATACTCCGAAATTAAACATGCATTGAATGAACGTTCTGCTCCTGTGTTGCCAGTTGAAAGCGGCTCCCAGGCCATGACCGCTCAGGTGACCAGCCCCAGCGGAAAAACAGTGGACGCTGACATAGTGGACGGAGGAAGCAGCACCTATAGTGTGCGCTTCATCCCACAAGAAATTGGACCCCACACTGTCAACGTCAAGTACAGAGGCCAGCATGTGCCCGGAAGCCCCTTCCAGTTCACGGTGGGACCCATGGGAGAAGGCGGGGCTCATAAGGTCCGTGCAGGAGGGCCCGGTCTGGAGAGAGGCGTGGCAGGAGCTCCGAGTAAGTTCAGTGGAATAGAGCGGGAGATTATTTACAAGCATCATCATACAAGCATCCAGTCTGGCCGCTTCATTCTTCAAATCTTTGGCAGGGGACTGTGAAAATACCAGCCTGAAATGGCCGTTATCTTTAAAAAAAAATGTACTTCTTCCCTGGAAAATCATCCAGCGGTGAACACATCGGCCGACTGCAGTGCTTGTGTGACAAAATCACCAATTCCTCTGATATTTGCAGTTATCAGCCACACTAGAAGCGGCTTGGAAATATTCCAACCATGAATGCATGCTTCTTTGAGTTGTCTCCTTCTTTATCGTGATTAGCTGAATTCAGCATCTGGACCAGAGAAGCGGGAGCTGGCGGTCTCTCCATCGCTGTGGAGGGTCCCAGTAAAGCTGAAATCTCCTTTGAGGACAGAAAGGATGGTTCCTGTGGAGTCTCCTACATAGTGAAGGAACCAGGTACAACTTTCAGTACAATTTACAACACCAGTCAAAACACACTTTTGCCTTCAGTGTTTTTCCCGACATTGCACATTGAAGCTGAAGACATTCAAATGATGAAAGAACACACATGCAGAACACCTACGTTAGTGTTTTATATTTTAGATGGTTCAAAGCAGACGCCAGGTTGTCACCTAAAACGTTTTTGTGTGCGGATGTCCTCAGTATTAATGACAATGTCGAAAAAATAAAAAATACAGAAACAACACTGAAGGCAAAGGTGTGTCCAAACTTTTGACTGATAGCCTACCTCGATGTCTTTTATCTAAGGCTTTTCGGGAGTTTTCACACACTTTTTAGTTCGTTTGATGGTGAGAGTAAATAACCGCCTCTGACTCCCCAGGTGACTACGAGGTGTCAATCAAGTTCAACAACGAGCACATCCCTGACAGCCCGTTCATTGTTCCGATCGCTACGCTGTCAGACGAGGCCCGCAGGCTCACCGTCACCAGCCTCCAGGTAGAAATAACCCCGAGTACTCACAAACACGGGTACAGGTTTCATTTGAACATCGGGGGGCGGAGGGGGGGGACCCTACCCATCTTCAAGGTCAGGATCAATTCACTTTAAATTAAATATGCAAATTAGGTCAAGGTTACTATGGTACCCCTTCCCCCATAAGAGATGTACCCAAAGGTAAAGTGTGGTCACTCTGGGCCCAGGGGTTGCAGAGATATGAGTAGAAATGTCCAGACAGACGGTGACTGTTCCTTCAAGGTTTGTCGGCCTCGGTGAGGGATAATAATCAAGAAAATACAGGAATTAGACAAGAAAATTAATAAAATGAGCAACAATGTGAACTAAAAAGAGCAAAACAATCAAGAAAATAGGACCAAAACTTGATAATAAATGGATGTAATATCTACATTTTTTAATGTATGGTATATGAATCCACATAGCAACATTTATATGTGTAGAATACACCATAAATGTAACAGGAAAACACACACAGTGAAGATTTCCCCTTATTTTAATTTACACTCAACAAAAATATAAACGCAACACTTTTGTTTTTGATCCCATTTTTCATGAGATGGACTCAAAG
>JAQQAE010008998.1:0-14859 GCA_029823295.1 Pseudamia nigra
AGACCATGCAGGTTTTCTTTCCAACTCGTCTCCAACCCGCAGATTTTACTGATCCTCCCCCCCCCGATTGCTGATCAGTGAAATCACCTGCATTAGTGACTGGTTGGATAGAAAACCTGTGGGGTCTCAACCTTCCACGGCAAAGGTTTGAAACCCCTGATGTGGACTGTAACACACCTGTATAATTAGACTTTACATGTTCTCTGCTCAGTTTCCGGTATGGAGAACTAGATTACTGGAAAGATGGCACCTTCACTATTGCACAACCTTCGCCTGCACCTCACAAGCAGGACGAGGTGCAACCTTCACCTGCACCTCGAAGGCAGGGCCCTGGCGTGCCTCGACCCATCCCACCCAGACAACCACCACAGTGATTATTATGTTTTCTATGATTTTTTTGTTTTATGCTCATGTTTGGTTTTGAAGCACCACTATGAAAGAGGAGACATTTTAAAAGACTGTGATAACTGCAACTATTTACTATTACATTTATAAGGAATGTGGATTATTGGACTTTCTATTTGTGTTTATCAGTGTCATGTTTATACCACTTATTGGAAATATGTTCACATGTTTGAAATATACAGTATATATTTTGTATTTTATGTTATTAGGTTTTAAAAAATACTTGATGATAATGATTCTGCTTTTGTGATCGTAAATTTGAAGACCTCAGCTAGAACAAGTATATAATTTTTAACACTTGAAATGATTTATACAAACAGGAGGCTTATTGATTTAGGGAGACTTACGGGTCTGATTGTCCTTTTAGTGGAATAAACTTAACAGCATTTTATTTGATAAATTTCTGTCATTGATTTTTGTAGTGTTAAAAAGCATTTTGTCCGTATTTATGAAATTAAACTTCTATTCTTCTACTATTATACTTTAGTATGTGTATTATATTTCACTTTTTTGCTGCTACTCCATTATAGTCGAGGTAATGATTGTAGTTTTTAGTCGAGGTCAGTGTTCTGACATGTTATTTCTTACATAAAACCATGATTTGGTTATCTAGTATGATGTGGTATTCTTTTAATTTACTCACTGATGCACAAAGAGTGTAAATTTGGCTCTGACGTGTAGTAATTAATGGTATTACAGTATGCAGACTAGTCTTTCCAAAGTGTAATTGTGCATAATGAGTACTTCTGCTTTTGACATTTTGAACTGCATTTTGTATTATTTCAGATTTTTGCTACTTTAAATGACCATTTAAATACCTGACCATTTCAATCCACCTCTTCATAAAATATTTCAACTACATTTTCAGTTTCAGGCTACATATGAGCAAAATCAGGGGCTCATATTAGTCACTTATATGTTCTTGTCTAATTTTTCATTTGGAAATGATTCTAAATAATTAAGACAATTGAACATGGTACTTAGACTTTTGTTTTATTTTATTTATCTTAAGGCATATTTTTTTAAAGCTTTTGTAATGTTTATTTTTAATGTTAGCTGTTCTGAACCTCAGTTACTTGTATAGTCAATTGCTGTAAAAAATATTGTAATTCTTGCCAGCCTTTTTGCCTGGACTTTTATTTTGAAAGTGCGTAGACGGATCTGACGTATTTTGTTAGCAGATAACCGGAAAGCACGTGTTTTGACGAACCATAACACGGAAGTCTAAATAAAAAGTCCTCGACGTACACTACCTAAACCTGTGAGGTTGTAAGCGGCTCCCTCACGGACCATGGCCCTGGCGGAGGTAGCGGACAGTGTCTTGCGCGTTCCGGCCTGTCTGTGCGTCTTGTGCGGGTTACCTGCAGCGGGGAAGTCCACACTGGCCCGCAGGGTCCGCAGAGCCACTGTACAACACGGATGGAGGTCCGCTGTGGTGTCATACGATGACTTTATTCCGGAAGACGCTTTTCAGACCAAGGTGGTGGAGAAAGAGGAGAAACAAACGGTAAAGACCATTAAGCTAGCATTAGGGAGAAAGGAAATAAGCGCTAAAAAAGGATGGGGAGAAGAGTGGGACAGTCGCCGCCATATTGTGAGGGGAAACGCCACACTTGAGTCCAGTTGAAACAAACTAAACACCTGTCATTCTTCGTTAACAGGACAATTATGAGAGCGTTAAATGAAAGCTGATAGATCTGTTTGTCAACATAACACAAACCTATGATGGATGTAATGAAACATGACATTTTCACACAGTAAACTGATGGAAACTGTGTGCAGTTGATTGCAGTTTTATGCTCTATGGTTTCTATGGCGTAAATGCATCAGGATAAAACTACACAATCGCAACAGATACATTTTGATTAGGATATAGGTGTCTAACGCATCCATAGACATTAAGAGTCTTTCATATGAAGTATAATATATACAGTCTTTGGTATATTTATTGCTTTGTCACTAATAATAATTCTATAAGATCATTATTATGTGTAGTTAAATTATCTTGTGTCAATCAAATGTCTCTACAACATTGTTTCCCAGACTTATTAAAATCACAACCCAAATATCATGCACAAAAGCACCAAAAAATACAAAAATAACCACAAAAAAGCTAAAATGAGCACAGTGGGAGTTCTTATCATTCACTTAGGCTTCAGTTATGAATTAATTCATCACAATATATTTTTGTCATTGTATTTAATTTTACGTGATTACATTGAAATAGAACAAGGAAACTTTAAAAAATTCTGTAAAAATAAAATTGTAAAGAAAATCTGTAAATTTGGAATTAATAAATTCATTTATGCACATATCTTGACCATTTCCCCATCATTTTGTAATATTTCAAGACATATATTATCCTGAAGCAGTAATCATTTCATTTTGAAGAGAGAAACATTTGATAAATCACAGTTTTGTTTGATTTGTTGTTATTGAAACCTTATAATGCTAAAGAATTGGAGTCAGGAAGCAAGCTTTTATTTTCCTACTCATTGGTAAAACAGAAAGAATGTCCATCCATCATCTTCTGCTTATCCTGGTCAGGGTGGCAGGAGCCTGAGCAGAGAAGCCCAGACTTCTCTCTCCCCAGCTTCCCATCTCCTCCAGCTCCTCTGGGGGGACCCCCAGACATTCCCGGGTGAGCCGAGAGACACGGTCCATGTCCTGGGTCTGCCCCAGGGTGTCTTCTCAGTTAGAGGTCATTTTGGCAACCGGGGTTTGGACCACCTGGGCCCCGTCCTTCAGCTGCCACCCAAATCACACAGCACTGGACCCTTACAACCCTTCCTGTTGGCGGTGGGTCCACAGGAAGCATAGCGTTAGAATGAATACAAATTTGTTTAGTGGCCCAAATGAATTCTCACCTGTGTGTCCAGACCTGATGTTTTAGAATGTACGTTTTAAAAGTCCACGGCGTGTGGTTTATCCTTCTGTCGACTGGACTGGAAATTTGGTTTGAAGACGTTTCGCTACCTATCCAGGAAGCGCCTTCAGTTCTGAACTGAAGATGTCAAACTAATGTGGTGGAGTTGAAGTATAAAGCTGTATTTAATTGCAGTGAACTGATTTCATTCTTCTGTCTAGCACACTGAGTGGAAGGTGCACAGACAGGAAGTGTTACAATGCCTTGAGCAGTTTTTGAAGAATCACGAAGTATGCACAGCGGCGCCTACAGGCTGCAAGATCAACCTCACTGCGTGGGAGCAGTGCAAACACAATCTGCGAGAGCCTGCATCTTTGGAGCCCAGACCACTTGTCTTTCTGCTGGATGACAACTTCTACTACCCAAGCATGAGATACGAAGTGTACCAGCTCGCAAGGAAATGTAAGACTACTCTTCAGGCTTGCAAATGTAGCATGTTTTGGCATCAAATATTAATGTTAAATTACAGGCCATCTACAGATCCTGACAAAGCTTTACAATGCCTTAAATTCAATTGTGTAACGATGAGGCCGTAGAAATAATTAATAAAATCTTACTTGCCACAGATGTTGGATGAAATTTAATTTTCCAAGATGTAAATTTTTAAAGATCCAAGACTTTTTGTCTTGAAGTCCACATTTCTGCAT
Source organism: Pseudamia nigra (assembly GCA_029823295.1). NCBI lineage: Eukaryota > Metazoa > Chordata > Actinopteri > Kurtiformes > Apogonidae > Pseudamia > Pseudamia nigra. The sequence continues at coordinate 3,979 of JAQQAE010008998.1, forward strand.
CTTTTAAAGCTTCAGCTCCACCTGCTTACGTACCTCATATTTGTGCTTATTTATCGGCAAAATGTCGATTTCTTAATTTTGTAGAATTTTTTTTTTTTTTTTTTTCAGAAAATATTTTTTGGGTTACTTTTTATTATTTTTTGGTGATGTTTGTTGGTTATTTTGGTATGTTTTTCTTCATTTTGTGGACTTTTTTGGTAATTTTCTGTTTATGTAGTAAATTTAGTTGTATTTTTCTTCATTTTCTTAGTAATGGTCAAATTTAGTTAATTTATTGGAATCATTTTGTTAATTTTTTAAAAATTAGTGTATAATTTTGTTCATTTTTTTTGTTTTCTTGATTGTTTTAGTTCTTTGTTTATTTTTGTTCATTTTACGTATTTCATGCTTATTTGCTCATTTTGTTGGTTTTATGCTTTTATTATGGTTTTATTTATAAACCCCAGTGGAACTTGTTTTGTTAAATCAAAACTAACAAATCATGTTAAGTCCTCATTTTTATACACATATCTTACTATTTTTGTCATTTAAAGAGTAAACTACATTCAAATTTTATACCTGCATTCATTTAGAGTAAAAAAATGTCCAAAACTGAATCTTAAATTTAGGCAAAAATGATTTTAAAAAGGTCTTCAAGTGCATTAAATGTAAGCAACACCTTGAAGTAATATAAAGTCCACACACCTTGTCATTATCTTTATTCTTTAAACCTCTCAAATAATTGAAATCATTCTGCACGGTTATGAGGAGCAGTTAGGTCAAGGTCAAATTTATTTATATCGCGCATTTACAACAATTCCTGCTGCCCAAAGTGCTTTACAGGTTAAAATTACAAATCAAATGTTTGTCTGATGTACTGATGTTCTGTGCAGACTCGGTGGGGTTCTGTCAGGTGTATCTATGCTGTGATCTGGAATCATGCGTCTGCAGAAACCAGAGCAGGCCTAAACCCATTCCCGCTGAGGTCATCGTGGAGATGTCGAAGCGTTTAGAGGCTCCGAATCCACAGAAGAATCCATGGGAGAGCAACAGCATCACACTAGATGCCACAGACAGCTTTTCCTCATCCGACATGTAAGGGATTTTTTTTACCTGTGACAGTAGTTCATCTCTATGAATCAAGTATTAAATGGTTTTTTGTGTGTTCTTGTGTTTGGCTTGGTCTCAGACAGAAGGTGATGGATTTGATGTTGTCTGCGCTGAACAACCCGCTGAGCCCAGTTGAAGACAACACAGAACAAAAGGCATGTCAAGTATGACCTCAATAACTGGCATGAAATAAAATGCTAAGGATACGGTTATTATCACATTCAGCAATCAAGAGGTCCAAAAATGTGCTCTTTTCAGACATTCTGTAGGTTAAATTGTAATTCATCAGCTGAAAAAGAAACAAATTTTTTTTTAAAAAAAACCTAAGATCCTTGGGACAAATTTTAGTTGGGAATCTGTGGATCATCCTGCAACCTTTGACCATTGAACACATCATTTTCTTTGTTCTCGTGAGTTTTTTTTATTAATGCATTTGTGATTTTTCTGTCTATGTTCAGAAAAGGAAATTAAAAATGAACAGAATTAGGAACTGAATGAACAAGGCTGAACTGAAATTATCTAGCATCCAATGTAAACAACATAATCAAGATTTTTTTTTTAATGAGCAAAACGTTCGACAAAGCAAACAAAATAAAGAAAATGTGCAAAACGATCAGTAAAACAAATGATAATCAAGAAGTTGACCAGATAGGCAAGAGCATTAACAAAACTGAACAACAAAGGAATCGGATAATCCCAGAATACACACAATGATCAAGAAAATGAAAAAAATTAGCAAAATAATCTATAAAATAAACCGAAGTGGACAAAGAGTAATAAAAAAATCAACAAAATAAAAACAACTTTAACAAAACTGAACTAAAAAGGATCCAAATAATCCCAGAATAAACAAAATACTCAGGAAAAAATAATAATAAAACAATCCATTAAAATTTGTAAAATATATAAAGTAAATGAATAAGATAGTAGAGTTAATGAAATATTTGAGAAATTAAAAAAAACAACAAAGAACAAAAATTGCATTATTTTTGTAATTCAGGGTTCTTGGAGACCGAAAAATTTTCATCTACAAATTATTGGTTTAAAAACTGAAAACAGAAAATCATTCTCTTACATGAATAATGAGGATGGATTGAATTTATATTGCGCCTTCTTGTACACTCAAAGACACCTTCCATTGATTCCATTATTCATTCACGCCACATACACACACTGGTGGTGGTAAACTACATCTGTAGCTATGGAAACGTGGCAGCTAAGCTGCGCTAACGGCTTCTCCAACCACCACCAAACATTCATTCATTCACATTCACACAAGGCAAGGTGGGTGAAGTGTCTCGCCCAAGGACACAACAACCGACCTGGACGGAGCGGGGTTCAAACCGCCAACCCTCTGGCTATTGGACGACCCATTCACCTCCAGACCCACTGCCGCCTATTGTTATAGTAGAAATCCATACCTATGGACATGTCGTATGTTAATCCTTGTCCTTTGTCGTCCTGTGCAGGAAGCTGACCGTCTGAAATGTGCCACCAGTGTGATTCACCAGGCGGATCAGGCCTGTCGACGTCTGATCTCCGAGGCCATGAGGACTGCCAAAGGTCAGCCAAAAACATACTTGCCATTTCCTGATTTTGGAAGGAAGAATAATGCAAGCAGCCAACAACAAAAAAACAAAGAAAAAAAAATCAAACCTGCATTGTTTCTTTGCTGCGGAATTTGTCGCACATTTCATCCAGACACGTAATGCTGAAAACAGGACCCAGTTTACTGTTCTTGACATGTAAAATAAATCACCAGGATCTTAATTTCTCCAGTTGCAAAAACTGCATGAAGCATGGGTGAGGCACAGATGCCATCGAATTTAACTTCTACTTTGGAAGGTTAGTGTCTGAAGTTTCTCTCCATGTTGAGCCCTCAGCAGACTGACCGAGGAGAATCTCACAAACCTTCCATAATAATTTTAAATCAAAGTCTGAAGGATGTAAAATGTGGACATGAGTCTCTATTTAATTTTGCATCTTACTACAGATGAACAGAATATCTCTTAGCTAACTCTGAGTGAAGGTGATGGATAACCTTATGGGTCTCATATCTTATGCCTTGAATTTAAATCTGTAGCGATTATACACTATCTGTGTATTAAGTATGTATGTGACAGTGTTGATTTTATGACTGTCTTTTGTAATTCAGTCACACACACTGTCCATCCATCATCTTCCACTTATCCAGGTCAGGGTCGCGGGGGGGCAGCAGCCGAAACAGATGAGCACAGACAATGATGAGACTGGGACTAATATATTTGGCCTGTGATTGTCTCTGACTTGTGATGTCACAAAAATAAAAACCGCTCGTTGTTCGTTGTGCCCATCTTCACTGAGCAAACTTGTATTTTCACAGCTTTTATTTTCCATCGCACAGTTCAATTAAACATAAAAATGGATTTTCACAGTGTGGAACCTTGAACTTTATCTCCATTCACAGCTGAAACCAGTTTGTCTTCATCCAACTGCAGAATGTTAGATTTTCAGCGGGCGTCATGTCATTTGAAGCTCAGTGGTGACAATAACTTATGACGTTTCTCATTTTCACTTTAGACAATCACGTTCCCCCTGGACAGATGAAATCACTGGCAGCTCAGCTGAATGAAGCCAAAGCCAGATTTCTTCACAACCTGAGGATAAAGTTTCTTCAAGACGTGTCTTTCACTGAAATTGAGGACATTGACGTGGATCGTGTGGTGAAAAGAGCAGTGGAAGTTTTCGACCATGATAAAAAGGAAATTTTGTTGAGAACAACAGAGGGCCATTCTTAAATACTTATTTTATACTGAATTTAACTGTTTTCATTATGAATTGAATGATAAATGGTAATTGTCTTTAAAAAGCTTCCGTATACTGTTTATAAAGTGTACATTACAAGTTTATAAAGCTGAAAGTGACTTTGCCAACTTTTGACTTTGCCAAGTTTAAAATAAATTTTGATTATGTGGAGAGAAAATTCACAAGTTATCACAAAATTAAACCAGAAAAATACATTTCATAGTTAATGTGATCATTTTCAGTCTTTTAACCATTCATACCCCTAATTGTTTTAAGGATTAAAAGCTCTAGAGTTGTGGACACTTGACCACTAACGCGGTTCCTACAGATGGTCTTTAAAATTTCATGTCACATTTAATTATGAGTATTTTTGTCCAAAAGCACAATATATTTACGGTAAACATTTCATCACATACAAATACATACAATTTGAGATGAGTTAAACAAATGTACACATATATTGAAATAAAATCTAACATTACTTCACAGTTTGAGACATATCATTGACGTTTACTGTAATATTGTGGTTCCAGTAATTTTTTTCAAAAGAACCTGAATGTATTAAAACCTCAGTGAATGCACTTTAATAAATGATTTTAGAACAAGGTTTCAAGGGTAATCAGTTTCAAAAATTGCAGATTTAGATAAAACATCAAGCAACTTTAATCCTTTTTTAGTGAAATACAGTCACACTGGGGGAATTTTACTCTTCAAACTGGTCATACACCTGAGGGGTTGAACACTGATAGTGAGTTTGGATGGGACATGCGTCAAAAGAGGTGAAATACAAATCGTGCATGAAGTCAGTTAAAACCACTGAGTATGAAGCTTATGTCTGATTTTGAGTACTGTTTATTAGTCATTCATTAGAAATGACACATACGGTAGCTGCCTTCCATTCAAGACATTTTCACAGTACACAGCCGTACACAGTTCTGAGGAAAACTGAGGCCGCACCAAGTATCCAGACTGAACCTAGTTAAAACCTCTAGAATGTGATCAAGAGGAAGATTTTTTTGTTTTGCATGTGAGTATCCACAGCTGAGCTGCTTGTGTTTTTGTATTGGGATTCACTTAAAGCTATATGTCTGGATGTATAAAAGCTGGATTTTTCTGATTGACTACTTAGTAGTTGAAATATCTGTTCTGTTGTTACAAAATTAAACAAGCATTTGTCTTTGCAATGTTTGTGGCATGAAAACACAAAGGCAATGACGATGTTTGAACCTGTAATACATCCTTTTCTATTCATGTATGCTGTTACTTGCAATGTTTTCTTTTTCCGTTACCCGTTTGGGTAAATTACCTATTTCTGCCATGATCTGGCATGTTTACGTCTTGTATTAGATTATGTCCATTAATGTGCACTGTCAAAAATATATTTTTATTTGGAATGGGGATCAAATGTTAACAGTAGTTTCTAGTAAGAACAAAGATATCAACTTTCCTAAGACACATTCCCTTAAACACAGATCTCAATTTTTGTTTTCCAGAGCTGTATGTCTTATTGATCTATTTAAGAAAATATGAAATACATAACTGCAACAAAGCAGTCCAGTATAAGTTAAAAAAAGAGACGCACAGCTACAAATAACATTAAATGTGTCCACATACACTGTTGTGCTGTACAAAATCACTTTTTATGTTGGCCACGAGCAAAATGGCATGCAAAGTCATACTTGTCCATGCACATGTGGCCACATATGTTGCACTGAAATGGATGTTCATAGCCGTGGCAGCCCATGTGGATGGTGTAGAGGATGTTATCCACAAAGTGAATATCACAGTGTTGGCATTTATGTAACAGTTGATGGTCTGGTGAGGTCAGGGCTGGGGTTGGCGTGCTTGGCTGGCTGTTGCTAACACTCGCAGACAGAGGGGGAACGCTGTTCTCAAAGCTCATACCGGGAGCAGGACTGCAACTCCCATGCACCGAGGCAGGGGATTCTCTTTTAGGTGGTGATGTTTGCATGCCATTCGAGCACACTGCCACCGGAGCACCTGAGACCTGGTGTATGAGGATGGGTTTCTCATCTTTCAGAGATTCACTGTCTGGGGAGGCAGTGGTCTGAGAGTCAGGGGGGAGGTCAGAAAGCTGCCCAGCCAGTGTTGACAACTGGTCCAGTGGGTTATTAAACGTTAAACCATTTGCACACTGACTGCGAGTATCATTCTCATCCTCCTTTGACAGAGTCTTGTACTCATTGCTGTTCAAATGATGGTGGATCTTATGAGACAAGTCATTCAGATAATCTGACTTTGGTATTAGCATGGAAGGAGGACTAAAGTTGATGAGCAGCCGCCTGCCGAAGCCCAGAGAGCCTGTTCTCTTCTGCAGAGAGCTCAACATCCTCTTGTTGGAGAAGGGCGAACGTGCAACCCTGGTGGGCACCAGCTTGTGGCGGCGGCGACGGTGGTGTGACAGGTTGCTGCGATCGCTACAACGAAAGGCACAGAGGTCACACTTGTAAGGCTTCTCTCCTGTGTGCGAACGCATGTGGGCTTCCAGGTGACGCTCGTACGCTGAAGCAAATGGACACAGCTGACAGCGGTGAGGTTTTTCTCCTGAGGAACAAGCCGATGGGAGATTTTGATTATTACACGATTACACCACTGACTTCATGATAAAAGGAAAAACAAGGGCTTCCTCCAGTGACTGAAATTGCCAGCATGAAGAGATAATTAACAGTTATAGTCAGAGGGATCTTACTGCAAGTCCACATTATATAAACCCTCATGACAAAGATGAAAACACATCTGACAGTTCAGTAGTGAAAAAAACATCAGCTATGTGGTCAGAGGGGCTATGCTTTATTATTTCATCAACTATAAGTAGACATTGAACTATGGTGTATTTTTAAATGTTGGTATATAGCAATAGTTTGTAGAAGGAAAAATCTAATTAATCAGTCCATGTTGCCCTTGACCAAATCCCCAAAACATCCATTTTTGTTCCATCAAAGTTCAAATTAGAAATAGATAAATGAATAGATTTTGAATGTGAATCAATGAAAACCAAACTCTGAGTAATTCACCAATAAATGTAGAAAAGAACCTCAAACTAATCTTTAAAAAAAAAAAAAAAAAATCAGTGACAGTTTGGTTTTTATGCTTTGGGCATAATTAGTCTAATATTAGCAGTAACTATCACTGCCAAGTTCTGCCAAAGCTAGGAGTTTGTAAAATGTCCTACTGCCACCAAATATTCACCCAAACTCAAATCAGTCTGTTTAAATGCAAGTACACCAGGAAAACGGTAGTGTTTGACCCCGGCTGTGAGGGAATTGGGCAGCTATGTTACTTTAGAACACGGGTCTGCAACCTTTTCAATCTAAAGAGCCATGTGTGGACAGAAAGAAACAAAATGTATGAGTCGAGAGCTGCAAAACATATTTGAACCATTTATGTACCACATTTTAAAACCAGTTTGTTTCTCATTTCATTCTTTTCTGTTCATCTCGTTGGTTAATTTGTTCATCTTTGTTCGTACTGATGATTCAATTTGTTTAACTGATTATTTTGTTCAGTTCTTCATTGCTTCTGGAGACTTTGTGTTGATTTTCCCCATTATTCAAGTTCACTTTTAATAATTTTGCTCACTTTTGTGACATTTGGTCAATATTTTGGTAATTTTTTTTTTAAAACATTTTATCCGTTTTTATTCATTTCACTTATCATTTCTGTAATATTTTCCTGATTGTTTTGTGGCTCATTTTGTCTTAATCTCATTCATTATTTTGCTTTCTTTTTGGTCACTTTCTTATTTTTGCTCAAGTTTTGTTCAACTTTTTGATCATTTTATTACTTCTATAGTTAGATCTGGTTCATGATCATGATTATTTGCTCCATCGTGTACATCATTTTCATCAGTTTTGTCTATTTTTTTGTAATCACGTGCCATTTGTTGATTTAGTGCTTATTTTGTTCATTTTTGTTCACATGTGGCTCTGGAGCTGCTGGTTGCAGACTCCTGCTTTAGAAGGCACGACCATCTCAGATCAGTACTAATTGTTCTGAATGATCTACTTTGTCCTAAGATGGAACATTTGTGTCCTGGTTGCAGTGGTCTTATAACAATACCACATACACTGTGACGACAATGCCCATGTGTGTTGTATTGACATGCCCACATGCACTTTCATCCATGAAGTAATAATCTGTCAGTGATGAATAGTCTCTGAGCATACTATTTACTACTGGCAGCCAGTAACAGAGTACCAGGGAGTAAACTGACCTGTGTGGATGCGGATGTGCTCTATTAGACGAGCCATGCCCTTGTTGGCATAGCTGCAGTAGCTGCATTTGTATTTGCCATCGCATGTCCTCTCCAGACCGTCCATCTGGACATCTGCCCCGTCCTCCAAAGACAGGCTCACCTCCACGGACGGAGGGTCCAAACCGTTCTGCTCAATGCTGTGTAAAACTTTAAAGACACATGCCATATTTAGAAACAAACTACATCAGCAGAAGGATAACGTGCTGCTTTAGTAAAAGTACCCTGTCCGCTGGAGGGAAAAGCCTCCGCCGCCTCTTTTTCACCGCACACCGAGCCTGAAATCATGTTGACATGCTGGGTCTGCTGTGTCAAGTATTCTTGAAATTCCTTCACAAAATCCACAGGCTCGGATTTTATCTCTTCCATGATTGGTTCCTGAGTAGTAGTTAAACCTGGAAATGTAAAACAGACAGTAGTCAGAGTGACACACGTCTGCCTGCACATTTGATGCAAACCTAACCCAACAGTAAGGCTAACGGCTTACGGTTAGCTTCTCACCATCATCAATACGCTAAGAAACTGAGGAATAACAGCGTTAATTATTACTATCAACAGCAAATATTTAATACTGTATCAACCGCTGGTCTTATCTTACCATTCAGCTACAAAAGAACATTATTACTTAGAGAAAACAATGGTTAAAAAGGGTCCGATTCACAAATTAATCGACTAAAACCAGAGAACGTTGCCAAGTGAACGGTGACGACTTCCGACTTTGTCACGTGGCCAGAAACTGCAACTGTAAGCTTCAAAGCTGTCGGAAAAAAATCCTCACCTAAAACTACTGTTTAATCATTGCATAAACTTAATTACTTTCTTACGGTAATCAAAATGTGTATTTTGTACGTAAAGTTACTACTAAAATAACAATGCTAGTTTCGGGATATTAAATATTCACCATCATATATATTATATTGAGATCTTTGTGATATTTTTTGCATACTGTACATTTTTTCATAACGCTATATGAATACAGAATAACAAGTTATAAATACTAGATCGATACATAAATCTTAAGGACGTATTAAACCAACTGTCGTCATCCATCACTCGGATAATTTTTGTTTTATATGTTATTTACGAGCCAAATGGGAGACCCGCGAAGGCAACATCACTGTCACTGCACAAGCACGTATGTAAACAGTTTTATAAGTCACCATGGCTGCTCCTCTGGTCAGGATTTTATCAAAGGTGAAGCTTCATGCACCCACCATTCACATTTCCATTTGAATGTTTTCTTTTCTGCTATTATCTTACCTTATTGATTTTACCCAGTTATCTGTGCATGTTTGAAGTGCGTCACCTTAGTGTTGCTAGCTAACGCACACAGCTAACGCTAGGCTAACTGTCAAATTCTGGTTTATTTTTTACAAGTTCATTCTACTACGTTTGTGAAACCCGCTTCACGCTCAAAACGCTGGCATTTATGCTGTAGTACTGCGGCATTTTTGAATGTCTCACAGCTGGCACGAAATCTCACTGGAAAAAGTCAAATGTATGGCATTACTGTACAGCAGAGCAATGGACATAATCTATTTTAATTTAGACAGTAGAACTAATATGTAAAGAGTAAGCGTATCTAACTCATTTATTTGATCTGAGTGACTGGTATCTGCTCAAAAGAAGTGGCATAGTAAATTTTATCATGGGTGGCGTATAATTTTATATGTGAAATAAAATGCCCTTTATTCTCTTGGGGAACCATTCACTTGATACACAATAAAATGAGTAATTATTTTGTTATGTAGAAGTAAATAGTTGTAAGTGGAATATGTGCCATAATCTTTTAAAAAAAATGACCAAAACCAGAGAATTAGGACCAGTGTGGCTTTATCCTCAGTCAATTTTTAATCTTAACCTCAATATCTACTTTGTCATCCGTTCTGGTTGCAGCCTTGCAGTCAGATCTCTCGGCCATGGAGAGTGTGTCAGGCTGCATGGAGAAGCAGATCCACCAGTTCTGCACCAAATGTGGTTTCAGAGGCGAGTGGAGCGATGGGGGTCTCTTTCCCACCCTTACAGACATTTTCAGAAGAGGAAGGCATGATGAGAGAGGCCGGTGAGCTGAAAATCTTGGGGTGATATTTGTCGAAGTTGTAAAATTCCTACAATACTAAAACATATCTTTTTTTTTTTTACAGTTAGAAAATATGCTCAAGAACAAATTGCTCCTCTTGTATCAAAGATGGATGAGAATTCAGCCATGGATGAAGAAGTCCTTAAATCTCTCTTTGAACAGGGTGTATGTGTCATTCATAAAGCACCACAACAGCACATAACCTGCTAGTACAAATTGGCCTTACAGTCTCCAATTGTGCTTATCTAATATCTGACTCTAATTCTGACTTTTCGTAGCTCATGGGCATTGAGATCGAGCCAGATTATGGTGGAACAGGCTCCTCATTCTTTTCCTCCATCCTGGTCATTGAGGAGCTGGCCAAAGTGGACCCATCTGTGTCAGTGATGTGTGACATCCAGAACACACTCATCAACACTCTAGTTTCCAAACTGGGAACACCTGAGCAGAAGGAGCATTACCTCAGCAGACTATCCACAGACATGGTGAGCTTTAATTTATTATTACTGTTTCAGTTTCAATAGGGATGTTCAATGTAATTCCAGTCATTCCAGCTCCAAGCGCAGCTGCAATGTGCTAGATCAGGGGTCGGCAACCTTTGCGAGCAAAAGAGCCATTTTAGCGCCTCTCCCACTAAATATAATTTGCCTGGAGC
>JAQQAE010008999.1:0-14857 GCA_029823295.1 Pseudamia nigra
TTGACATGTACATGTATTCAGCTTGGGTGTGTGATGAAATGTGTCAGGTTTGGTGCAGATTCAACGATCCGCCTCCGCGTTATAAGCATTTCGTGGTGCTTGGAGAAGGATTTTCGTGCACAAAAAATGGTCAAAATATGGCGGGTATACATTCAGCTGCACCTCAGATTCACATTCCTTGGATAACTCAACCACACTCTGATATTTCCTTTGGATTTGGTCTTTAGCCCCAGTCTGCAGTTCCCAGGATCATTCAAATGCAAAGTAAGTCTATAAAATGCCAGTGAGGTGTCAACTTAGAAAAAATGTTGTCTTTATCCTCTGAAGCTTAGCAGCTGCACATCGGAATGTTCAGTATAAAAAAATAGAGCAGGGAGACAGAAAGCAGACACAGACGGAGCTACAAACAGGTTGTTATGATTCCTTCAAATGCTCGTTCAAAACATTCAGACGTCATAAATTCAATTTGTCAGCTTCACACTGTGGTTAGCATTTTCACTAGAGCTAGATACAGTTCTTTAATGTTTCAGCATGATCCCACAACTTAACACCTGAAGTTAGAGCTGTTGGCTAGATTTTTCCCCTTTTGCTTATACATGCACATACTGATTTCACTCTGTGGTGTTGTACCAGCCCTTTAAATCCTCTCTCTCTCTCTCCTCTTCTCCCTCTCCCTCCTTCTCTTCTCTCTCCATCCTCCTTGTCTCTCCTCATCTCTCACCTCTCCAGTCATTGTCTCATTGTCTTGTTTTCTACGTATCTTCCGGATGCATCTTCCCTGTAGTTTTGTGCTTCCTCCCTCTGCCCTAGGTCTTTAGGTCACTAGGTCTCTTTAATATGTAGAATTCTACCGGCTCGTGGGGGCAGGACGAGTGCATTAAAGCTAGGCTGTGATGACTTGATGAGCGTGTCATTCAGATTTTAAAAGTCACCGGGCTTTGGTTGGAAGATCCTCTGAAAGGACAAATGTGGCTACAATTCCGGTAAAAATTGTGATCCTGTTGTAGCAGAGCAGTTTTAGCACAAAATTTTTGGATAAAGTCGTTCTCCACTGTGAGGTACACTCCCACTCTAACTCATGAACATTCTGTCCCCACTGACTCCTACTGCAAACTCCAAAAAGTCAGTAAATCACCTAAGACTAAAACTGTGATTAGATATAAAAATGCTGACTGATACCAAAAAGGCCCAACGTATTGTGAGTCGTTTAAACTTTAAACCGTGCTCCTGTGTTAAAGTATAACAAAGTTGTGTGGCTCTGAAGTGGGGTGAGTTTTGTGATTTTTTTTCACAGCTTCCCATAGGAAACAAATGGGAATTTTTTGACATTTTCTTTTGCAATATTGTAAAGTAAATCACAAAAATAAGTAACAGCACAGTACGTCCAGTATGTTTTGATGTGTAATTATTTGCAAGGGTTTTCTCAAAGCCCCGACGTGAAATTCAGCTAAATATGTACAGAAGTGGAATGAGAATAAACGTACTGACGTAAAAAACCTATGCCAGATCAAACATGCGAATCATTGGTATTTCGCTGTGGCGACCCCTGAGAGGAGCAGCCGAAAGGAGAAGAAGAGGAAGAAGAAGAAGTGCCGAAGAATAATGTGTTTCTTTTATACTTTGCCGAGTAATTACACAAAAAGAAACTACTACTAACAAGTGCAAAGTGACATGGGGAAAAACAACAGTTATACAATAAAAATAAGTACAATTAAAATCAACATGCTGCTACAAAAGCCATGGGGTAAAAGTGGGTTTGAAGATGCATTTTAAAAATGGAGACTGTTCCACAGATTAGGAAAAACAATAGAGAAGCTCAGTCCCCTCTGAGCTTTTTGTTCACGGTCATATTTTCACTGCTTTTATTTAAACCTATCAACAAAATAACGATGCATTTTCACAGTATGAGCCCTTTAAATTAAATTATGTGTATTCTACTATATTCTACTACACTATTCTACTTCAGTTTACTGTCCTTTATGTCAATGGTTCAACTTTATCTTCTCATACCAGATGTTTAAAAAAAATATCCTGTTTACATTTGTGCACGGTCGGACCAGTAGATTTTTTGTGGTGTTAACAGTGCTGCAGCTTTTCTGGTTTTAAAAACAGATCATTGGAAAATCTACTACAGTCCTGCACAGGAGAATCGGACACGTCTTTCTAAAGCATTTATCTATGTTTGATGCACCTAAAATTGTCAAAAAACCATAATTTCTATCAGGTTTTACTCTACTTCACTTCAATTAGGGCTCTTGAGTCCACATGTACAGGAAGCAGCTGTGTAGAGTGACCCAAGAGCAGTAAAGCAAACAACTTCATAACTTTCCGTCCTGCTGTTTGTTGTTAAATAAACACAAATGTGGCTGACTATCTGGTATCCTCTCAACTAGAAGATTATCTTAAAGTCAGTGACATCAATCCACAGGACGGAATCAAAGCCAAAAGGCAAAGTGTGACACTGTGGATACATAATTTTTTTTCCCTCCAAACATAATTTAAGAAATAACAAAACTGCGATTGTTCTACTTGTTCTATGATATATGGATCACAGTCACTTCTGCAGAAACCCAGAAGACAATCTGCAGACCAGGTGGTACATTTTAAAATTCTCATTAATTAAAAATACCATGGCACATAATTAATATAGAAAATATTATTTAAAGGTTTCTCTCTGAAAGATTTTTTTTCCAGAAAGTCTCCCAGACTCTGGTAACTAAAGATTTACGAGAGGCATTTCAACACACCATTAAATGCACTATGGGAGGCAGTGTCAGCTCAGAGTTGAACAAGTGGGAGTTTTTTTCTGCCACTGTGATGATTAGAAGTCTTGAGAGTCAATAATATGCAGTGTCTGATGTATGTGTTACGAACAAATATTATGTTATGTATTAATCTCCGAATAGACAATTTCAACCGGGTTATTTCCGTGTTTCAGATCAGATAACACAGAAGTTACCAATGAGGTGAATCTTAGGTCACTAAATCATTATACGCTATAATAGAAATATGCCAAAACTGATTCTGGACTTTTATGACCTTGCGATCTTGACCTCTGACCTTTTGTCTCCAAAAAGATAGGTTCTAGTCCCCAGGTCTATCTGTATGCCAAGTCTGGGTAGCTGCAGTAACTCATCCCATATTAAACAAATAAAATAATGCCAGAAACCCATCAGGCATCATCATCATCAGCCCAGCACACACACTACAAGTCTCACATTTTACTTCTGAAAGCCTGGTGTCACATTTGTCACAAACACCTAAGCTGTGACTAATGGCAGCCCTGTGTTCGACGGGCACTCTAAAGCTCTATCGGTTGGCAAGAGAAGGTGATGCATGGCAGACAAACTGGTGCGTGACTAAAATGGTCCAAGCTTCTCAGGCATTCCGGAGAGACCGAACACTGCCTGACGAGGATAGTAACCTGCAAACTCTGTCACTGCACTTTGCGGAAATGTGAATCCTGACACCGCTGACATAAACTATATTTGTTGCACCATCCTTCCAGCAAGTCAGCATCCTATCAGTTTGGTAAAGATGACCTAACACTTTCACAAAGATAGAAGAGATTCAATGTGTACATTTTTCACTCATCATACCTGCAGGTTTTGCTATATCAATGAAGTGAATAATTTATCATCTGTTTAGCTGACTAGAGCCCTAATGTTCAATACTGATTTTCTTCAATTCAATTCCATTTTTATTTGTATAGCGCCAATCATAATCGGCGATTATCTCTAGGCGCTTTTGTTATAAGAGCAAGTTTGACATTGACACAGGTCATGATTTGTAGAAACACATCAATCCACCACTGACAGGGCAGGCTGGGTTGGTCTACTGTTGCTTCTACACCCGACTAGTTTGATCTTGAATTGATATGAATCAGAGACTGAATAATCAGTAACCATTTTACAAACTATTGATATCAGCAGAAAATTACAAGTCATAGAGGCTGATAATTAATATTTGGTTTCTCAAAAGAAATATTCGCTTTGGAGGAAATGATGTGAATCTCTACTTCCTACAGTATGTTTTTATAGTAAGTTAATTGATTGCTAGTTATTTTCATGCTTCAAATTGCAATAACTGCCTTTACGTCCTGTCAACATCTAATCTAAAAATACAGATATAAAATTGGCCATGGATCACATTCTGTACTAAACAGCCAAACATTGGTCCAATAAAAAGAGCTGGTCTTGGTATGGATGAAACTGGACCATGGTTTAATTTGTTGCTAGCGTGAAAAAAAAAAGAAAAGTTTTTTACTTTCAAGGTAACTTTTAACCTTAACTTTTTTATTTATACTTTTAAGTGGGTTGAGTTAAACAAAAGTTCAGAGATTCAAACTGCACTGTGTTGCTACTTATGAAATGTTATTTAACTAGTGAGCACTACCGTGGGAACCAGACGAATCTACCGAGAACAGATGTTCATTTGCTCTGGCAGATCAGTGTGACACTGCTCCTATTCAAACTGATATCCACTGAGTCAATCAGTTCTGATTGATTAGAACCAATCAGAACTGATATGGTTTGATGGCAGACTGCCACCTGTAACTGCTGACTGTCCGGAACCGGATGTTGCTCATGACCTCTGTTTGGCTGTAGGATGCTTCCTGTTGGTAACACCTCTTAGAACTTAAAAATAAACTCAGGACATAAAGTGTGGGTCAGTCTTTTTCTTCTCTTTCATTAGACTATCTCTTAAAACAGTGACACAGGAAGGGCAAGTTTCTACTGTAAAAATTACAGTAGAAAACTGTCAGTGTCTGGTAATAAAAAAACGTGAATTGAGACAGTTTGCAAAAGAACCCTCTAGAGAAAAATTATGATTGGTTTAACACCATTATAAGGCCGTTACATAAAAATAATAAATATGTCAGAATCACAATAAATGATAAAATATTATTTTATTCAAGGCTAAAGTCTAAACTTTGGTTCTGGTTGAAAAGTGAGGAAAGTACAGTTATTTGTGGTTTTAAGGAAAGAAGAACATTATGTAAAAGACACAATGAGATGAAAAGACAAAAGATGAAAACTGTATTAAGAACCCCAAAGCACGTATGAGCCCCCACGCCCCCGGGCTTCACCTATGAGCCATAACCACCTCACTCATGAGAGCTTACTTGAGAAAGCCCTGCTATGAATAATGAGCAGCAGAGTCAGGGAGGCGGTCAGACGCAGTAAAACTTAGACTGTGGCTGTAAAGAACCTCTGACAGCTCCGAGTCACAGTGCTCTTTGTGGGAAAAGGCCCGTACTGCCTTCGCTCAGAATGGCTGTTCTTCTCCAGCCATGAAAAGGAGGAATGGAAAAGAAGGAGAAACAGGAAAAGGCGGTGCTCACTTCGCTACTTGGTGGACTAAGGGTCTGCTTCAGTCCAAGGGAGCTCTCTTACAGATGCTGAGGTAGCCCTTCAGTTTGTACCTCAAACTCTGAATTTACTTAAAGTCGGTAGAACAGTGTTTCCCGCTCAAGATTCAAAACACCAGAGTATCTCCTAAGAACCCAAACTCAAAAATCCACATTAACATAGAATTTGTATGTTGTTACTGTTTAAGTGGAAAACATCATACAACATGTATAAGAAAGCAGACTGAATTTATTTTCTTAATTTTCATTTAATGTAGTAGTTGCAATCACAGCTTGAAATAAAAGTGAACAGTCACTAAAAATAAAAATGTTTAGTATGATCAAAAAAACTGCAAAAAGGAACAAAATGTGGGCAAAATGTAGAAAATAATAACAATAAATGACAATGAACAAAATGTTAAGTAAAACTAACAAACAAAATAATGAACATGACTTACAAAAATGAACAAAAATAGAGAAAATAGTCAAAAGAAAGAACAAAATAATCCATGAACACAAACATAACAAGAATAAAATGAAGAACTATTATCAAAAATTGACAAACATAAAAAATGAAAATGAAATAAACAAAATAAACCAATAGGCAATCCAATAAAAACAGCCCTAATATATGGGTCGTGATCACATTGAAAATGCCTACATTGTTTTTTTTCCAAGTCCGTTTGGTGAAAACAGAAAGGTTTGTATTAGTAAAACAAATGATTTTACAGACTTTTTGGTGTTACTTTAACAATTTTTTGGACCCTTCCCATTAGAGCTGGGTGATGAATTTATAATTAATATTATTGTGATATCTATATTTTATATTGTCATATTTAATGATGATGATTTATTGTGATGAATATTTTTTCTTTTGTCTATAATAATAAAAACCTCTTGGAATTTTGCTCATACCCTTATTTTGGTTGAAATCAAATGAGCAGAACTTCAAAAATCATAAGTAAGATAAATGTTTTTTGGTCCTCTTTTTTATGTCTTTTATGTCATCTCCATCTTTTTATGTCTTTTTGTGTTGTTTTCATCTTTGTATCTTATGCAACTCAGGAACTTTACCATTAGCTCCAGAGACTGGCAGACTTCTTGCAATACCTTAAAATAAGAGGCTGTGTTTATTTAGTGATTTAGGAGAGGTTGAAAATGAAACTGACTTTTGTTTTTACTGTAATGCCTGTGAGGATATAAGGATCCATCCATCCATCCATTTTCTACCCGTTAATCCTTGTGAGGGGGTGCTGGAGCCTATCCCAGCTGACTTGAGCAAAGGCGATTTAAGGATTGTATTGCTTAAAAATATATTTGCTTTGTGGAAACTATGAAAAACTGTGGTTATGCTTTCAGTGGATTTGTTGTGGCAACTTTCATCTGTAAAACCTGGGAGACAAGGAAAAATGCTTCATTTAGGACCAAAATGTAAAAATATATCTTGTCATGAAATTCCACAGGACTGCTGTAACTCTGTTTTGTAGTTTGTTATAGACCCATGATAGGTTGGACACAATCAAATCAGTCATTCTGCATCATCAATTCATTTTTTGGATCTTATACAAATAATCTACAACCACAAATAACCATTTGGTTTCTTCAACTTTCACTGAATACCAAACATCCACCTTTAAACTTGTATAAAATAATGATTTGATATTTATTGTGAAACTTGTAAATACTGACTGACATGAACTACTACACATGAGCCAGTCACTCTGGTGTTATCTAATTCATAGTATCTCTGGAATTCTCCACCCCCATCCTCCCTTTATCTTTCACTGATTTCCTTCCTCTATGCCTCACTCCGTCTCCTTCCTCCTTCATTCCACCCACACAATTACTCATTTTACTCCCTCTACTATGACACATGCTAAGCCTATGGCCCTCTGACTTCATATACCCTTCAAAAAGCCCAGAGCCGAGGATGCGTCTGAGCTCCGAGACGACCAAACTGCAAGCGAAGGAGAATACTAAACAGTGTCTGTCTGTGCATCTCTGTCCACCCCCCATCCTCTTCAACACTATCCGGAGGACCCTCTCATACCAGACAAAAGCAATGAATCAGGCTGCCCTCTGGAACCTAGTCAGACGGTCTGATCCCTCAAGGGTTCCCTCTCTACGTCCTCTTTCTGTACTAAAGATCCTCTGTGTGATTAATAACACTAATGAGACAGATATTGATAGGTCTTTTGGGACTCTGTTATTTTGAAGACCAATTCATAGTGGTTTAAAATGGGATCTTCTCACTGGAAAAAATTGAATTCCAAGGAATAGGAATGGAGGTATTAGAAAAACATCATCATACTTTCCACATTACACAGGAAGTCCACTTTCTAAGTTGTTTCACTGTGAAAAAAGTTTGTTCGGCGAGAAAGATTAGTGAAAATATCTGTTACTTAACACTGTCAGAGTGGATTATTTTGGTTTTACACAGACTTATTAATGCCATCATCCTATGTTACTCAATTTTGTTTTTACCACCAGGATAATAAAACTAGAGCTGTACAATTAATCAAATTGCAGTCAAAACCACAATATCAGCTTGTGCCCAAGTCCACATCAAGGAAGATGTATGGTGACCAAAGCTACAAATAAAAAAAAACCTTCTCGTATGGTGATCTCCTGCTTTTAGTGATAGTTTTAGTCCATGAAGCATAATATTAATATGACATTGTTATGCTTGTTTAAGGTATCTGTGGGTTGACATTTTTAAATGGGTAATGTGAGCATTTTCCTTGATAATCTATTAACTAGTCTCAAATCTAAATCATAAACACAACATGACTTTTTTCACCGAATGGTACAGCCCCCCCCCAAAAAAAAATCTATGCTGCCGAGATGCAGCAGGACTAGCAAGATAATGTAGCATTACAAAGAAGCCTAGTTGCTAGTTAGGAGCAAAGTTACTATTTGTTTTAAAGAACAGCTTTGTTGCTTTGTGACAAAAAGATCTGAGGATATGTAGCCCTCTAAAGTTCCCTGGCTGTATTTTCTGCCTTGTTTGGAAAAGCAGAAAATGCTGATTTTGTATGTAATAAATGTAGTGTAATAATAATACATAAGGAATTTTTATATTTCAACAGCAGATATCGAACTAAAGTCTGCTAGCATTGTTGCTGCTGCAAAATTTTTACTGGCATGTCCCAGAATACGACTGCCACTTGTATTCAGGATAAATTAATCATTCAAATTATTTCATATTAAATAAATACACACTTTTATATTGCCATGGCTCCCTAATACATGTTGCTAATGAATTAGAATCACTCTGTCTCCCCCAGTCTCTCCCTTCAAGAGAAAGTGGGATAGAGAGGGATGAAAACTCGAATCTGAATTACGGATTGAACTGTCAAAGTGAGAGATTGAAGTGAAAAATGGAACGGAGCAGCAGATTGAACTGTCAAACTATCAGACTTGCTGCTTTAACAGCGAGTTTATATAGTTTTACTCCTAAAATGTATCACACAGCCCTACTGGAAAGAATGAAATCGTATTTGCTTCAAAAGTGAAACTATTCATGAAAACCAAAGGTAGCATACAGTATTTTATATTCATAGCCTTTAAATTTAAAAAATACATGCACAGACAGGAGGTACTGTACTTGTCCTATACTCTATATGAAAAGATAAATTGTTTCTGCATACAAATAAGTAGTGACAATTACAAGACATCTGTTAGAATACAGATGTAGCAAAACCACTTTTGATGTGGAAATGTTTTTATTCATTGTTTCAGTCATTTTTGATTCCCCCAGAGAGGGTTGTGAAAAGGAGGATGGGGAATGGGGAGAAGGGGTTAGGGTGAAGAAGTCTATTTAAATTTGTCTGAATGCTTAAACTGGAGAGAGATTACTGCGTTAGCAAAGTGCTAAAGCTAAAGTTACTGACAAAGAAACAGAAGTCAATGTCAAATATTTTACAGTTCCAAAATGGTGCAGTGGGGATCATTGAACCCTGTGATATTAGGTTATGTAACACTTTAATGGAATAATTGAGGTAGCAGGTCCAGTCTAAATACCAGATTTATGAGGGGCTTATTGTGACTCTCAAAAGATTCTCCTCTGCTTTTCTCACAAAACACTTAGCCTCGTACAGTACACTGGCCTAAATCCCACCAGCATTCCTCCTGTGTGTATCACAGAGGCTAAAGATACACTTCTCGGAGGGGGTGAGACACTGGCTCGGAGGGACTTCTTTACTCTTCAAGTCAAAAAAAATCAATAACACTTAAGTAGATCTGGTTTCTTTTCTGCAGCTAAAATGCAACAAGGAGGCACTGGAAAAACATCCCACTGCATCTTTTCTCAGCAGTTCAGTACAACCACAGGAGGAAAAGCCACAGTCCGTGGAAAAAAGCCAAGTCCATATCGCTGTTCATGACTCTGTCTCTGCGGCGAAAATAGATGTGTGGAGGCTACAGGTTATATCAGACTTGTTCTCACCACCTGGCCCATGCAGTCACTTAAAATGTCACAGCAGATGAAAAAAGTCCTGGAGACAAAACAAATTAGTTAGATCTAAGAATTTGATGATATATTTTGATTTACCATGTCTGGTTTGTTAAAGTTTCAATGACGACTAAGTCAGACTTTACCCTTCAATAAGATAAGGATTTGACATTTATTGCTATAATATTAACCTCTTTTGGCATCTTTTTCATCTTTAACTTTCTTTTCACCTTTGATGTCATCTGCTTGATTTTGGGTATTTTATGTCATTTTCATCCCTTTGTGTCTTTTACAACATTTTAGTCTTTTTCATTTTTTTAGGTCTTTTTTTTAAATCTTGTACTAATAAATTAACATTACACATAATCATCTATGTTCGTCAACTTTCACCCAGGACCAAAAATCAACCTTTATACTTGAATAATAAGACTGAAGTACTGTTATAATTTTGCATTCCTGCTGTACAGACAAAACGTGACAGCAGACAAGCTCTATTCAAACATCTGTGAGACCAGACATGTTTGCTCAGACATCTGCTTTTCCATTTATGGCAATCCAATCTGCTCTAAGTTAATCCAGGTAAAGGCAGCGAACAGGCATTTGATTCTTCCCTCACTACTAAGGACCAGGCTAAACTGATGGCTAGCTTTGGGGATCTTGTGGCGATGCCTGGCAGTGGCAGTATTGGCCTGGCATTCAGCCGGTGGAGCTGGAAGCTGTTGTACTGTAAGCCTCCCCAAACAGCCAGTCTTTGCTGAGGCAGCCCTTCCTCTGCAGAAACACAGGAAGCACAGCTCGATTGCTCAGGAAGCCTGCATCATGCTAG
Organism: Pseudamia nigra; assembly: GCA_029823295.1. Taxonomy (NCBI): domain Eukaryota; kingdom Metazoa; phylum Chordata; class Actinopteri; order Kurtiformes; family Apogonidae; genus Pseudamia; species Pseudamia nigra. The sequence continues at coordinate 10,630 of JAQQAE010008999.1, forward strand.
CTGGCGATCAGCCATAACCCTGTTTGAAGCCATGAGGATGACATATTTTGCATTCTGCCATTCTGAGAGAATGGCTGAAGAAAAGAGTTGCAGAAAGAGAGCCTTGTTGAAAATGTGGTGAGTTGTCAAATCCAAAGCATAGTGTCTAAGAATCAAGTGTGTGTGATTCTTTAACCTAAACCAGATCAGTGTAATCTAAGCTCTGGAAACAACTAAATAAGCCCAGTAACCGAGACATTGAAATCCTGACAAAATAACAATTATCACTCTCTGATGTTAACAAAATGTTCACTTTTTTAAAATAATTGAAACAAAGAACTTGAAATGATATCAGAAAGGCCTCTAGAGATGAAGCACAGGACTAAAATCAACAAAAGGAGGTTTCACTGCTACTGGGAGACAAAGAATATCTGTTGAGGGTAAGTACAGGTATTCAAGGAAAAAAAAAAATCCAGCTGCATGGATGCACTTTGTTACACATACGCCTGTGACACATGGCTCGCTGCCCACACACAGGCTTGCAAAAAACAATTTATGGCCAACACACAGTGCACATTCATGTGTCTCACAGAAGCCAACACGTCACAAACACTGTGTGGAAAACTGCTGCCCTACATCGTGTTCTGGTTTTTTTTCCACAAAGATAGTTAAGTTATAGTTTGGTCGTAATCCAATTTTAACCCTGTAGAATGTGTTTCTACTGGGGCCCGAGCGTTCAACATCTGAGACATTAATGACACTCAGGTGTCTTTCATTATGGTGCAGACTTAACACTTGAACTGGAAGGGGCTCCATTTCCGCTACCACGCTGAAAACAGTAAGCACAAAGGACAGCAGGCATTTACTCTGGGGAGAAGCTGGGGAAAATATCTTATGTTTATTTCCCAGGACATTTCTCCAGCCACTGAGTGAACATCATGTTCTAAAATGTTTCTGATGTTCTACGACAGTGGTCCTCAACTGGTTCCACCATATGACATACTTTCCAGTAGTAATCAAGGTCAAACCCACCTTTGTTAAACTTAAATGAAGCAAATGTATTTTTTCATACTGTAAAAATTTGAAAATAATTTGAGCAAATGTTTTTTTCATACACTTACACTTATTTTCAGATTTTCACCACTGATTTCAATGCTAGAACACCAAAATAACCAAATGAAAAGAAAAATGTAAAATAATCAGCACAATAAAAGAGATGAACAAAACAGGCCAAGAGATATAGAAAATAATCAACAAAATGGTCTTGTTTGAACAAAATAATTTAGAAAATTGACTAAAATGACAAAAATGAACTAAAAAAGACAATTTAAACTACATCATCTCACAGAAAAATATCGGCATTACTATGACAACACAATAAATAAAAAGTCTGACAGATATAGAATATGATGTACTATTTTTCCATGGTTCCATGGAATTATTTAATAATAGGCTTCATGTACTGTACATAGTAGTAAATAGAACAGTAAACGTAGATGTAAATAGAGTTCCTGATCTGCAGCATTTGGCATCATGGAGATACTTAATTCAGTTTCAAAAACAATAAACCAATAGTGTAGTCCAATGGATATCTTTATAGAAGACCCTCTGTCAATGTACAGCACTACACTCTGCGTCTGTGTTCTGAAGTGGCAGTCTGCTGGTGACTCACCAAAAACCCTTGACACAGAGGCGTAACCAGTCACTCGGACAAAAACTGAGAACAGTGTTGCCCTTGTCTTCATTCTGTGAGTTAATGTACAGCACACAGGCCACAAGAGGCTGGAACTATCTGCAGAACTGAACCAATGTTCAATAACTACCGTATTTTCCGCATGATAAGACACACTTAAAATCCTTTAGTTTGCTCAAAAATCGACAGTGCGTCTTGTGATGCGGAGTGCCTTATGTATGGATTTATTCTGGTTTGTGCTTACTGACCTCAAACTGATTTTGCCGCATGTGGTACACGGCGCTCAAAAATCTGTCAAAATGTTTTAGTACAATACGACTTTGCAGCACCACTTGAAGGAACATTACGGTAATCAGGAGCCTCACGGAGTGATATGTACTGTGCTGTATCACTCCACGAGTGATGCAGTTGTATGCATGATCACATATACGACCTTATACGTGATACGACCCAAGTGATACAGAGTGATACCAGTAGGAAGAGACACGGAGACATGCTCATGAAGCGGATTTCAAACTCACCGAACAGAGGCAGAGAGACAACCCGGAGCACACCTCCACTCCGGGCAGATTAACCAAAGAACTCCAACCGCCAGACACCGGCGCCAACAGGCCGAACAAAGCCAAACCACAAGCCGCGCGGGAGCACCTGATGACAGAAGGCGAACACACACTCACCAAGGCACGGAGGAAACGCCAGGCGAGCCACGCCACCACCAGCCAATGGACCGCAGAGGCATCCGTCCCAAGTGCCGTCCAAGCCCCCACGAAAGCTGGAACCACCACTGAACAGCCAAGCAACAGTAAGGAGACTGACCTGGACAATGACGAGAGGGATCCGGACCCACCCGACGCCGAAACCGCCCAACTGCCAAACAAAACATAACAAGACACCAAAGACGAAGAACCCGATGGACCCATGGGACAGAAACAAACCCAAAAAGTGAGTGTCCTGTAGTGTTTTGTATTTTATGTGTTACAACTGAACAATGTTAAGTTATGGTATTGTGAATGAGTTGAATAGAGTTTGACTTATCTAACTTTTGCGTCGCTTAATGCACCTTATAATCTGGTGCGCCTTATGTATGGAAAAAGATCATAAATGGATCATTTTTTGATTATGCGCCTTATAATGCGGTGCGTCTTATGGAGCGGAAAATACAGAACAAACATTACAAAAAAGTACAGTTCATGATTGGATGATAAAACAATAATTATCACCATTATTTGTGATTGATTGATTATGATACATTTTTAACATTGTGTATCTTTAAGGTTTATTTTGTTGTCATTTAAAGCTGTATCACTTACAAATGCTACAAATACAAATAAGAAATAACTGAATATGGAGCAGATAAGGAGTTCTTTGACTTCTCAAGTGCATTTAATGTAATCCAACCTTACAACCTCAAAGAGATGGGGGTGGACCCCTCCTTTGTTTCCTGGATCACAGACTACCTGACAGAAAGACCACAATTCGTCAGACTGGGGACCTGTATCTCTGAGACAGTAATGAGCAGCACTGGAGCACCACAGGGGACTGTTTTGGCTCCCTTCCTGTTCACACTGTACACATCAGAGTTTTAATACAACTCTGAGTCCTGTCACACCTAAAAATACTCTGATGGCACTGCTATTGTGGCATGTATGAAGAGCGGACAGGAACAGGAATACACACATCTGATAAATGCCTTCTATGACTGGAATTAAAAAAACTCCCTCCTGATGAACACCAAGAAAAAAAATGGTTCTTGACTTCAGAAGGTCTAAGTCACCTCTTTAGCTAGTCAGTATCGGCAGTGAGGACACTGAGGTGGTGCCGACATACAAATTGCTTGGTATACATCTCAGACACAAGATGGACTGGTCCTGGAACACAGATGCATTCTGCTCAAAGGGTCAGAGTCGCCTTTTTTTCCTACAGAGACTCAGGTCCCATAATGTCTGCCCTAAGATGCTGCATGTTTTACCAGTCAGTGGTTGACAATGCACTCTTTTATGGTGCAGTCTGCTGGGGAGGCAGCGTCAGACAGAGTGATGTGAAATATCTGAACAGACTGGTTAAAAAGGCATTGCTGGCATATTGATCTGCATCCAGCACACTAAGGAGTTTGAGGGTGTTTTCAGACCAGGCAAGTACATCTGAATAGGACTTGAGTTTCCTGTAGATACAATTAATTTGACCATGTGTAAACACAGCAATCACACTTGGGTGTGGACAAAAACAACTGCTCCAGGGTAGGAGGAAGTGGTCTCTGTTTGGTCCTAAAACAACTTTGGAGTACAGTGGTACCTTGCATAAAGAACTCTTCGCATAAAGAAAAATTTGCATACAGAAGAAAAAATTGGCAAAAAGTCCAAACTGCATAACAACAAATTATTCAGACAAAGATTGAAGATTGACGTGTCCACGCCCGGGTCACGTCTGCGTCACTTCCGAGTCTCATCCGCAAATGACCTGGAAGCGGATGTAAACATTATGGTCCTTCTGATCATGTGTCCGGGTCCTGCAGCTGAGTGTAAACGCAAACTGAGCCTTTTTTCATTTAAAATACTG